>CAMAPF010000084.1:4272500-4477377 GCA_945859915.1 Cuscuta epithymum
GGCAAATAAGATCAATGATACACCCAATTCGGCCTGATCCGACCCATTTTCATCTATGTGAGAGTGCCCCTGCTTCGGAAAACTTCTGGATCCGCCACTGCAGAGGAGAGACAGCTAAATACAATGACCCATGAATTTTAACGGCGGTAACAGCATAAAACATGAGCAAAAGGATATGGTATAATGATAGAAGCACAATCAGGGCCGGCCCAGGGCATGGCTGCCCAGTGCGACCGCACAGGGCCCGGATTTTTGAAGGGCCCAAAAAAAATTAGTATTATGCCCCGACCCTAAATCCCCCTGCGTAAATCTAATTATGCTTGAAGAATGTCCCTTTTTAAATAAATTGTAAGTTATTAATGACTATTTTTATCATTACATTTATTCGTAAGTTGTATTTTAAGACATTTTGCTTATGTTGCACCTTGAAAAAAGACCCAAATTTTATTCTCGCACAGGGTCTACATTTCTTCGGGACCGGCCCTGAACACAATATACAAGATAATGTTGCTTTGTAACATAAAAACATACATTAACCTTCATTTGTGTTTATAATATTTTAGATAAGAAAGAGAAAAACAAAATTAAGAGAAAAAAAGTCATCTATGCGTACATACTCCATAAGTGAGTAAGAATGAGTTTAAACAAAGATGCTACGTGTAAATTTACCTGCTCTAACGGCTCATCTCATGTGACATTGGTTTAATTTGTCATTTTTAATGACTACGTGGATTATGTTATGGTTATCTTTGTACAAGGATTTATGTGATAGGTTCATAATAGTATGAGGCCTTATTTGATTCTTTTCCATTAAAGCTATGTTCGGCACACCAGTTCAGCTAAAAAAAGGCTGAAACATTTAAAATTCACTCAATTTTAATTAAAGTAGTTGTGTTTGTTTGAGGGGCTTGAGTGGGCTTGAGCTGGAAAAACATGCCTGAACTGAAACATTGGGACTTGGAACCAGTGTTCTAAAAGGCGCAAGGCGTGACAAGGCGGGGAGGCCAAGCCTTAAGCCTTTGAAGCCTAGGCGAGTTTAGGCGTGTCAAAGGCGTGAAAAGGCGTTTTAACTTTTTACTAAATATTTTAATTTTCATATAGTAGTTAGTAAATATGTAAATGTAATATTGAGAGAATATGATGCAAAAACATCACACTTTTAAATATGCAAACAATTAAACTTCTGGAGTTCTAAAAACCATACATAACCTATTATACAAAAGCAATAATTTGTATGATTGTTCTGTGATAAAACAACGGTGTACAAACAATAACTGCAATAACAACAGTAATAGTAATGACAACAATAGCGACAACAAAAGTAGTACTCGTAGCAGTAGCAGTAGTAGTAGTAGTAATAATAATAACAATAATAATAATAATAATAATAATAATAATAATAATAATAATAATAATAATAGAAATAATAATACTGCCAATAATAATAATAATAATAATAATGGAGTAACACCAACAATAACAATTCAATAATAATAACGTTAAAAGTGATAGTTATTAGTCAATGTTAGCATAACTATAAGCTATTATTCCTATTAACATAAGCTACGTACACATCACACAAATGCACCAAAATACCAAAATTCATTTTAAAATTTTAACTATTAATGTATAGAAGATGGTGTTGTCCCTTAGCTCATTCCTCAAGCGGTTATCCTGGGTTCAAATTTTGCTTCACAACTTATCCCACACCGGAAAGCAACGGAGGATTCTTCTTTCTACCTTTCTATATAATACGGTCATTCCTTTAACAATTAAAACAAGGGTATGGAACGGGTTTCATCCGTACATGCATGGGCTTACCTATACAACCCATATGCAAGTCAAAAGAAATGTTTTAATGGATTGGGCTATCTTTGTGCGCCTTTTTCCGCGCATCAAAGGTATGCGAGGCGTTTGGGCCTCGCCATACGCCTAGGCCCGCCTTTGCGCAGCCTTTTGGAGCCTTTTAGAACACTGCTTGGAACGTTTAATTATATTCAGCCGCCTAATTCCGAATTTATTATTCACATAGTATCCCTAGTTTTATCTTACACGATACCTCTGCTCCTATTACACGATACCTCTGCTCCTATTCACATAGCAACTAGCGAGAGAGTATCACAAGGGTTAGGTCCCGGGTTCGAATCCTGGCAACTGCGATGAGGGGTTACTATGCTGAAAAATGTATAGGGCCTCTGCAATTACCGGGGACAGAGCCCCAATATCTATTTGTCAGATTGTAATTATAGTCCAATTTACATCCTCCTATCGTGTCGTCCGATCCGTGTTGGGGGTGGGGTGTCATCCTTTTTTTTCCCTAATCGTCAAGTTATCAACTTACATGCTTTCTCCATTTGATGTGTGCTTTATCTGCTATACGGGATCTCTTAAGTTTTAGATGGTGGTGCGGTGGTGCCTGGAATGTAAATATATGAACAAATAGATTGTCATATATTCAAATTAGAACAACACAATTGCAAATTTCCCACCTATAAATAAAAGTTGCACCGAACCAAATGACTTGAAGTGTCAAAGATGTGATTTTGTTTTGTTTTTGGTTAATTGGATGGGGAAGCTTATAAGCTGGGTATGCAAGAACTGCAACGTGTACAGGAAATTAGCTAGGTAATGGTTATATTGTGGTGATGAAAGTAGAGATGGCAATTACGACTGAACCGTTGGATACCCGCACCGAACCGATTTGGTCAAACTGGGGAAAACCGGTTTGACTGGGGAATGGGTATGGGCGGGGAATACCCGATTTTTTTAAATGGTTAATGGTGCGGTTATGGTTCTATACTAATCCGCCCCGTTATCCGCCCCGTTATCCGCCCCGAAACCGCCCCATTCACTAATGGTGCGGGTACCCGCACCGTTACCCGATCCGTAACATTATTAATGAATTATAATTTTTTATATCTAAGAATAATAAGTATATATGCTAAATTGTGTATACTAAATAGTATAAGCTAAAAAGTATACTACTTTTTAGGCCTAAAACTAAATATATGCCTAAACCTGTTTTTGGAATTTGGATTCTGAGATAATTACTACCTTTTTTATTATGTGACAAGAGATATTAGGTACATGTCATACTAATGCATTTATGCCAGTCTGCTTGATTGCTTAAATATTTACTTTTGTATGTTTTATGGTGCTTTGAATATATAAATAACAAGTAGGATTAGAAATTGATTATTTGTTTTCCAAAAAATGGTTATTTGGCATCATTTGGGGAAACGGTTACCCGTGGATAAACCGATTTCCCGTTGGGGCGGGTACGGTTCAAATAAAAATTACCTGAACGGGTAATGGGGCGGTTTTGGGGCAAATATTTATCCAACGGGGCGGTTTCGGTTTTATGTGTACCCGTCCCCGATCCTCCCCGTTGCCATCACTAGATGAAAGTTATTGAACGAAATTAGGTCTATATGTATATTAGGGAAATTCGCAATATTGATTATGGCATAAACATCATTATAATAAATATTTTAGAGTCGTACAAAATATATTATTATATGCTCTTTAATGTCATTTCGTATTATCCGGCACTTTTTCAGTTCATTTTGTCAAACGGATCTACTCAATTCAGCTCGTAATTCAGATTCAGCATTTCAAAGTTCAGTTTCAGATAATAATCTCTAATTCAGACAAAAGCCCATATTTTAGACATTAGCGCTCAGTTCCAGTTTGGTTGTGCCAAATCGTAGCCTAAAATTAGACCTGCACAAAATCGGGATGGCCGGCCCGGTCCGCTGGTCTGCCCATCCGCCCGCACAAATGGGCGGGCTTGGGCATATATATTCGCCCACCGGGTCGGCTCGGGCCTGGCCCGCAATAACATATGGGCGGGCTTGGGTTAGGGTGTAGGCCCGTTGGGACTGATTAGCCCGGCCCGCTACATTTAGTATATATACATATATGTTTTTATATATATACTAATTTATTTATTTGTTTACATGTACAACTAGCCCAATCAATATAATATCTATTTTTGTACTTAAATATAATACTATGTGTTTGAATTTTAAATTTTAGATATAGTTTCTCATTATGATTTTTGTGTAAGTTTTTTTTGTGTATGCGGTGAAAGGCCTATAAACATTATAAGCGTATTAGCAATTTTTAAATGTCATAATATTACTTATAAAGTATTATATATATAAAATTTTGAAAAATTTAAATTTTTCCTGGGCTGGGCGGCCCGGTGTACTACCCGGCCTGCTCTTACGGGCGGGTATGGACATGAGGTTAGGCCCGCTTTTGCGGGCCGGGTCGGTCCCGCCCACATATGATGGGCAGAAAATTTATACAAAGACCGGTCCGAGTCCGGCCCGAACCCGTTTTTGTGCAGGTCTAGCCTAAATAAAAGTAGTTTCATCACTTCACCAAGAAAAAAGTTATCATGTATAAATTTTAAATTTATTGCATTACTCCTTTCAAAAAAAATTATTGCATTACTCGCCAACTCTTAAAAATCTTGATACTTACATCAATAGACTACCATTTACACGCCGATTCGAGTCATTTAATTCTTTATTATTTAGCTAGTTTGCACGTAGAGATGGCAATTGTGACCGATCTGATGGATACCCGCACCGAACCGCCCCGGTCAAAATGGGGAAAACCACATTGACCGGGTAATGGGTACGGGGCGGGGAATACCCGTTTTGTTTTTACGGGTAATGGGGCGGTTATGGTTTTATGCATGCCCGCCCCATTACCCGCCTCGAACCCGCCCCGTTTATTTTTAGTTATATTTTATTACATTCTTATCTATTATTTGTCCTACAACTAATAAAAGATGAGATTTTTAATGTTCATTGTGTATATATGGATAATAGATGTACTAACTATAGTGTAAGAATGAAAGTTCTCAATAGAACTTAATAGCCATGTTTGATTATTATATGATTTTTTGTGATTAATTATTTTCCAGATCAAGTATTTTTAGGTTTAAATTAATTTAGGTTGTTTTCTTTTTCGTCTTATAGATATATGAAGCTTTAAAGTGGCGTCTGAGTCTAGCGTCGTCTAGGTGATGTCATTTTTCGCCTTTTAAAATATTATTTTTTTATTAAAATATCAATGACTCATTTAATAAAGTGATTACCCGCGGTTACCCGCGGTTATACTCGTTACCCGTTGGGGGGGTTATGGTTTGGGTACAAATTACCCGTTGGGTAATGGGGCGGGGGAATTACCAAACGGGGCGGGTACGGTTATATGTAAAACCGTCCCCGATCCGCCCCGTTGTCATCCCTATTTGCACGGGCGGAACACTCAAGGCTTAATCCCCACTCAACCCCAAATAAGAAAACAAATACGATAGTACTTCTTTTTGTTTCACTTTTAAGCTTATCTAATGGACTGTTTTAAGCTTTGTTTGCAACCAGTGGCGAATCCAGGATTAGTACTTATTGGGGGCATATTGTTTTATATTATCAACATAAATTCCACATACAGTTTTAGGTAGCAATTTGTTTTTTTTTTGGATACATCGGAAAAGAAAGAAACAAAAAGAGTTAAAATCTGATAGTTTCTAACCCATTCTCGTCTTCCCAAAGTAGACGTTTAATCTAACTAGGAGCCTCTTGTAATATAGTCAACCCTTTAGGTGCTTGATGTGCCGCATTTGCTAAGATGTCTGCGCACTTATTGCCTTCTCGATAAGTATGTTGTATCTTAATAAATCTTTGTTCTGCCAAAAGCATCTGACAATCCCGAATCAGTACTCCCAATTTCTTAGCACTTTGTACTTCTCCAGTCTGAATAGCTTTAAGCACACTGTCACAGTCGACTTCCACAACTACCTTCTTAAGGTCAAGATCACGAGCTAAAAGCGGTCCCTGCCTTAGACCCCACAACTCTGCCTTAAAGCTGTCTGTTTTACCAATATTAAGGATGAAACCACTCACCCATTCTCCTTTATCATTTCGTATCAGACCACCAGCCCCGGCCTGTTTACCCTTGTCCCAGCACGATCCATCACAGTTAAGTTTTAAATAGCCATATTCAGGTGGAATCCATTTAATTGCTTTTGATACTTTGCATTGCTTGAGCCGATTAGAAGTGAACACCCCAGTATACTCGTCTGCCCAAAATTGGGCCGTCTTCACAGTCTGATTTGCATCTGGTTGGGTGCCTTCAAAAATCCATGCATTGCGTGTCTTCCACATCGACCACAGAGTATAAGCAAATTTTGTAGCATGTGATGTTTTCCCAACACCCTCATCCTTGGACTTATAACAGTGAGTATGGATCCATTCGTTACTACTAAGCAAGTTTTAGGTAGCAAATGATATCAGGTAGAAGTCCACATAAGTTTGGTTTTTTGTATTAATTTTCTATGCAAAAAAATTATATGGATGAGTTATTGTCCATGCCTACCTTAAATTAAATTCTTATTTACATAATAATGTGCTTTAATGTTTTTTAGTAGCGTTTTTATACTACTACGGTACTACCTCTGTCCTACTAACATTCAAACATGAAGAATGATTGATAAAGTAAGAATGATTTAGAACTGCACAAACTTTACTATATTTGGTATGAGACACAATCTTAACGAGACGGAGAAATACTTCTTTTATTCTGTTAATCATCAGCTAAGTTATACGGAGTATACATTACTCCACCATTTTTGTACTTTTCTAGATGATCTAATTGAACTTTGTCGATGCATTTTTATCATTATATAATTAGAAACCAATTTAATACTCCATCATTCTTTATTAAGAATGTTTTTGCTTGGACTTATTTCAGTCCCAAACCAGAACATATCATATCCGAATTAAAAAGACTAGATCAGGCTTCGACATTTATAAAATCCACAAAGGCAAAAGATTTATCAAATCAAACCAGACCAGCTCAAACAAAACCACACCTAAGACTTGTATCTATATGAGTAATATATATAGAAATCCATAAGTTCATTTTGACAAATAATACACTAGTTTAAAGCAATGCATAATATTCACACAAACCAATACACACAAGTGTGTAACCGATGGTTATATTTTATTAGAAATGTATGAGAGAATAATGTTGTTATCACTCTCATTTGTTAAATTACCACATTTGACTCTACCGAGTTAGATCATTTTCATTCTTTTTAATATAATTTGTTTTAGGTAATATGAAACGCCTAACTAAGTTATTTATAAAAAATTCTTCGGAATGTTTATCATCTCACAAGTCACAAATGGTTATTGGGGGCAACACCAAAAAATTATTGGGGGCAACTTCTCTCTTTCAAAAATAAAATTAATAAAATTAATATAATATTAGCTTGCTAATGAAATAATGAATGTTTATTGAGCATGTGCCCCCACTCCTTAATGAATAGATCTGCCTGTTTGGGGCCTGTTTGCAACCACTTAACAAAAGTGATTTTGGCTTTTTTAAGAAAAGAACACTTATTTTACCAAACACTACCCATTTTTACTTTCTCGGCTTCTGTGTAGAATCTACTTTTTACTTTTTCTATAACACAAAAACACTTATTTTACCAAACATTACCAACTTTTACTACTAATCACTTTTTATTAAAAAGTGCTTTTATTTAAGCACAAATGGTTGCAAACAGAGCCTTAACCAATGACAGCAGCGGAGGAACTAAGGGGCAAGGGGCAAGTGCTCCTGCTTTCCACCCCGAAATTTAGTATTTGTACTTGGAATGAAAATTGTGACCCCGCTATCCAGACAAAAAGAGGGTTTTCATAAATATTACATAAATATAACTAATGGACAAAAATATTATTATACTACTATGCATAGTCACTATACTGATAGATAGGGGTGGAAACAGGTCAGGCCAGACTTTTGCCTAAACAGGCCGGACTTGTTTTAGAATTAATAGACCTGAGTCTGACCTGTTACCTATTAAAAGTCCTTCTTTTTCGGCCTGCGCCTAAGCCTAACCTGCTTAAAAGCCTGGCCTGGAGCCTGTTTAGTGTGCCTGTTACGAAAAAATATCAAAAGATCATAAAAATAAAAAATAAAAACCGAAAAACCCTTTTAACCAAATATAAAATTTGTCACCCAAATATCCACTAAAAAGCATTGTTCTAAAAGGCCTTAAAAGGCGCCGCATAGGCGGGCCTAGGCCCAAGGCGAGAACAAAACGACTCGCATATCATATATGCGTGACAAAAGGCGGCATGGCCCATAAAAAATAAGCTCAAGCCCAACAAATAGCAGGGCTGTGTACTGATAGGTCACGTGCACTACACGTGAGATGACACTTGTTCGTCTGCTTCTAACGCCGAGCAGGTGTCTAGTATATATAGCATGTTGAAAGGAGGGATGTTT
The DNA here is from genome assembly GCA_945859915.1 of Cuscuta epithymum. Lineage (NCBI taxonomy): Eukaryota > Viridiplantae > Streptophyta > Magnoliopsida > Solanales > Convolvulaceae > Cuscuta > Cuscuta epithymum. The sequence continues at coordinate 4,280,814 of CAMAPF010000084.1, forward strand.
CCTCTAGTTCCGGTGTGGGACGAAGGACAAAGATATTAAACTATTAAGGGTGATATTCTTATCTCTTAACAACTCGGCTGCACCACTTTCAAAAAAAAAAAAACTCGGCTGCACCTTGAATGTTTGGCATTTCCACTACAAAAAAAACAACAATTTCGGCACGGATTTGGCACAGAGCTTTGGCACGGATATGCCAAAATTCGTAGGGTATTTGGCACGGATTTGGCACGGATGCGTTAAATCCGTGCCAAATTCCGTGCCAAAGTCGTTTTGTCACCAGCTATTTGGCACGGCGTTGTGCCAAAAATAAGTTACGGTCCGTGTCAAACTCACCCAATCCATGCCAAGTCCGTGCCTATTTCGATGTTTTTTTGTAGTGTTCATTAAATACATTTCAATTCTTATTCTATTATATACTCCGTATATACGAAGTATATATTCAATCTAAATGATCAATACTTTTTACTATTATACTACGTAGTATTATTATACTAGTATATATATACGGAGCAAGCACTATAATATTTACTACTACTATTATTGAAGTATTGTTATATGCTTTTATACTACGTGTATAAAAATGATATAGTATGATGTTTTACAAAATATTTTCTGATATTTCATTTATGTATGAGATTTTTTCAAAGTTATTACTTAGATAAAATTCATTTACAAAAATATAACTAAAAATCAATACTCCATATAATATAATGTCATACTGTCATGATCACTTAGGTTTAAAAATTGAACATGCGTTAGTATGACTAATATTAATACTATAATAAAATGTCACATTTTTGTAACCTATTTTTATTTTAGTCATAAATATGTACTTATTTTATTATATACTTACTAACATTTCTATAAAAATTAAAAAATAATTAGTAAAAATTGAAACGCCTTTTGGCGCCTAGGCCTCGCTTAAACTCGCCTAGGCTTCGAAGGCTTAAGGCTCGGCTATGCCGCCTCTTCACGCCTCACGCCTTTTAGAACACTGCTAAAAAGTCTAATTATACGATAGTTTTACTTTGAATGTCTAATAATACGTCAATTTCTTTATACATCAATTATGTAGCTTATAAATTTTTATGTACTTCAAATCTTGAAAAACTTTGACTTTCAATTACCCTAATAACCATTAACACACTTTATATATTTGAAATAGCTAGTATTCTAATTCATAGTACATACTCCATAAAAATACTATTATGTCTAATTTGCTATAATTAAGTACACTAATATATAATTATAAATAATAAAAATAAATTTAAACATAACTATATATATATACAAACATATATATATATATATGCACATGTAAATAGGCCGGCTTGTTAAGCTAAAAAGGCTTCAGAGTTGGGCTAAGCCCGACCTATTTAAATAAACGGGCTTTTCAAAAAGCCCGAGCCTAGCTTGATTAATAAACAAGCCAAGCCACATGCCCCTGATAGGACGCCTGGCTTATTTCCACCCCTACTGATAGACTTGAACACAATTGTGGTCACTAAAATTATTATGGTAGTCAATGAGCCATATTTTTGTCCACTATCTTTATTTCAATCATATTGTCATTATTTAAAAAAAACTATTAGATATATTGGACTCCGTCGAAGACATATGACAATTGTAGTAAGAAATATAAACAACTAGGAAGTTGTGATGGAGCAAATATAAACAACTAGGAAGTTGTGATGGAACACTAGTTAGACATATATGTTGTTGATATGGTTAATACACTTTCTTTGAAAAGTGACATTGATGATTTTCTTACTTAGTGAGAATATTGTTTGTCCAAAGTTAAAGATCAAAGATATGACAAGGATTCTAAAATGTGGGATGAACTTACAAAATTGAAAACTTTTATGTTGAATAAAAATCCATACATAAAAAATGTGTCAATTCACAATAAATTAGATTCAAACCGACAAACCCTTCAAATCTTTTTATCTATAGTATGATAAAAATAGGATATGAGGAAGCGGACCAGCTCAGCTGGTTGCCGACTCACTCTCCCTTATGGAAAGTCTCGGGTTCGAAACTCAATGAAGTGAGTTTATACCCAGCTTACTCCAGGCCCCCCAACCCCCCTCCCCCAGACAACCCCTGGAGTAAAATAAATAAATAAAAAAATAAATAAAGTTGTATTAAAGGATGTGATGGATAGTCTACCCGGGGGGTATCTAATCCGAGGGGTTATTGCGGAAATAACTAGAGAGAAGTCAGAGCAAATAGGAGGAGAGAGAGTCGATTTTATTAAATGAACTCAGCGTGGAGTTGAGATGTAGATTGTGTCCATTACAAGGAGAAATGGGCTGCTATTTATAGCAGCAATAAATGCGATGAGAGGACACGTGTCAGTAATCCAACGGCCGAAGGGTCACATCAGCCTAGTGGCACCGGCAGTGGTACGTCAACCGCATTGAATGCGGTTGGCGGATGCGACGTGGCATTAAATGCGGTGGTTGGCTGTCTCTAAAAGGAATCTTCGATGATTGAGCTAGTTCAGCCGTAGGCTTCTTGCGTAGCCGAGGGCTCCTTGTGCAGCCGAAGGCTTGGTTGAGCCGAGGGATTCATAGTGCCGAGGGCTCCATAGTGCCGAGGGCTCCTATTTTCTGTCAATTTCTCCCAGTAGCTTCGCACGGTCGAATATGGCGGTTCTGTGAGTTCTGGAGCCTTCGGCCAAGGTGGCCGAAGGCATCCCTGTGTGTACCGTGGCCTTCTTGACGCTTGGGCCGCCGAATCTTGGGCCTCCCGAGCTCCTTGAGCTTGTTGGGCTTGTGATAGATTAGTGGGAGTCTTTGGGCCGGGGGTTCCTGGGCCATATACTCCATCAGGAGTCCCTCACTCCTTTTGCCGAAAGGTACTTGAGGGAAAAGGAGTAGATGTGATGATTCTTCCGGGGGCTTCATCGCCTGTCTGGGTGCCTTTGTTTGAGAACTTGTCTTCTGTTGATTGCCGAAGGCTTCCCTCAGTCCCTCACATGTCGAGGGTTTTCTGAGGGAAGGTACTCGTAACCTTCGTATGTTCGCCGGGGGCTCCCCCTCAGTCCCTCACACGTCGAGGGTTTTCTGAGGAAAGCATAGATGTCTTGTCTGCATGTATTGTGATGTTTGCCCGGAGGCCGTATGCGTCAATTGTTGCATGAAGAATTTTTTGTTGTGTGTGATCCCCGAGGGGTGTATCCTAGTCCCCCACTCCTTTAGGCCGAAGGCAAGTTCGGGCTGAAGGAGTTATGATGAGTTGATGCGAACCCGAGGGGTGACAACGTTGATGAGCCAGGTGCCTATGGCTGCCATCTCGAAGGCGCTATGTTGGAATTCATTGGCTGAAGGCTGTAGTGAATGATAACCGGAGGCTATAATTCGAGGGCACTCCAGTGCTTGCGAAATAGAGCCGTTGCAATATAGCCGTTGGAAGAGTAGTTGACGTGGCGTGTCCTCGTTGGTTGAAGGCGGGCGGTAGCCATCCATTGGCTGAACCGGCGGCCCGTAATGATGGCCTTTTTAAATCGAGGCCCAGTTCTCGAGGCCGAAAGTCTATATATACCCCAAGCCAAACTCATTCCCTTGCGCGTTTTAGAATTTGAGGCGAAGCTCTGTCAAATTTTCTAGAGAGAGAAAGTCCCCTTTTCGATCAAACCCCAGAATTTTCCTCGATCCAAGGTCAGTTCATCCTTTGTTCTTGTTCCTTAACGTATTTCTTGCTTCCATTCCTTTAGATCTAGTGTTTAGAGCTTCTAGGAGCCTTCGGCTAGAGTGCTTGAGTAGTATTCTCCCTTAATCCTTTCAAAACTTGCCGGGTGAGATGTCTTCGCAAAGCGACTCACAAGATATCTCGAGGGAGCCGTCGGCACAGCAAGAAAATTTATCGGATGCGGAGTCCTCTAGCGAGCAGTCCTCGGCGAATAATGACTCAGCTGTCGCCGAAGAGGTCCAAGATAACCTTCGCACCGAGCTGGAGGCGGAGGAGTTCGAGCAGGTGATCGAGGACGAAGAAATGGCCCTCGCGCTGCAGGTAGCGGAGGAAGAGGAGGAGAAGGAGAGGCAAGAAGTCACAGTTGCTGTCCTCCCACTTCGTGGTGCCGGTGAAGCAAGCACCTCCCGGCCCCTAGATCCGGAACCCCTCAGTGTCGCCGTGGGGAAGAAAAGGAAGAAGACGAAGGCACCACCGAAAGGCAAGCAAACCGCCGTTGACTGCGGGAAGCCTGTTGGAATTCCCGAGGGGCATTCATGGCTGAATACTGCCGCCCTCGCGCTGAGATCGAAGGCTGATCGGGCAGAATGCTATGTCACGCAGTTGCATGTAGGCCCTTCGGCGACTGTAATTGAACCGGGACCCGATGATCTCTTGTTGCGGGCTCCGGAGGGTTGTTTTGCGGTCCATGTGCTGTCGGTTGCCATGGGCCTCCGGTTCCCGCTACATCCCTTTCTCCTCGAGTATCTGAGGTATGTGGGTTTAGCCCCCTGCCAGCTAACCCCAAACAGCCATTCCTATATAACTGGCTTCCTGCAGCTGTGCCGATCCCGAGGGGTAACTGCGACCCTCGATCTTTTCTTTCAAAGTTTCAACCTGTGCCGGGGGGGGCATACCAATTCCGAGGGATTCGCCAACCTGCAGCAACTCGCCCCCTTCAGGCTTTTCGATGATGTTCCTTCGTCCCACAAAGGATGGAAGGATCGCTTCTGCTACGTCAAGATGGCAGAAAATCCATTTCCGGGGGAACTACGCAACCACTTCAGGCGGCACCCGAAGGTGGGAAACGCCGCACTCCAGAAGGAGGGGAAGAAGATTGCGGCTTTGCTGCCGGGGGCCACGAAGCACGTGACAGTCAAGGACTCTACTCTCCCCGAAGACTTGCTGGCCCTAGGCTTCCGGCGGTACCGCTTCCTGGGCGAAAAGGACGAACAGTACCCTGTCCTCGAGAGAGCCTTCGGTGGCATTGGAGGTAGTTACCGGAGGGTCTGGTTTATTGCACTTAGGATTTTTGTTGTTTCCTTATTTCCTTTCTTTGGTAATTGACCCCTTCGGTCTGATTTTGCCGTTGTTTTGCAGGTGTTAGTATGGACGTCTCCAACTTTGCCGCGCTGAAGAAGAAGCTGGCCAAGGAGCCGAAGAGGAAGAAGGAGACGGGGGTTCAGAAACCTGTCGATGAGTTCTTCCGAAAGGGAGGGGATGCTCAGGTCCCGGAGGGTGGGGGGCCCTCCCAAGCTGCTGATACCGGTGCTGGTGCCGGGGGCTCCAAGGCGGAGCACAAGAGGAAAAACGCGGGGAAAGGCGTGGCTCCTCCGGAGAAGAAGAAGAAGGGGGGGCCCGAGAAGACGGACGCCCCCATTGTTGTTGTCGAAGAGCACTCTTCCTCCTCCCCCTCGCAAAACGTCCTTCCTCCTCCCGGGGGCCAAGATAGCAGCCTGGCCTGGCCCCGGGATGATGTGCAGTTCTCTATCACCAAGGGAACTGCCATCATGCATGGCACCCTCAACCCGAGGGAGTTCCTGAAGGGTGCCACTCCCCCGACCGACAAATCGGTGCTTTCGAGGGCCAAAGATGATGCCCTCAGCGCAAAAGTGCTCCAGGCCTCCGTCACCGTAAGTCTTTTCCTTCTCCTTTTTCTCTGAGTTGTCTTTGACATATCTTTATCTTGATACTTAACCCTTGCTATCTGATGGTTTTGATTCTTAGGCTGCCCTCGGTCTCGGGGAGCTGCTCCAGAGGATGGAGCAATATCAGGCGCAGAAGCGCCAGGCTGATGAGGCCCTGGCGGAGTCCCGGCGGCAACTCCAGGAGGCCCAAGAGACCCTCCGGCTGGAGAAGATGGCGTTCAATTCCATTCTCGAAAACAACAAAGTAATCGCCAGGGCCGAGGGGAAGGCCGATGCTGAGAGAGCCGCCGCCGAAGCCTCCAAGGCTGCCGCGGAGGAAGCTGAGGCCAAGAAGAAGGAGGCCGTCTCCCAGGCAGAGAAAGATGCCGTCGATGCCTTCGTCGCTGATGGATGGAAGGCGGAAGGCCGGAGGGCATGGGTGGAGTCGGTGGTGGAGGCCTCGGTGGACGCGTGGGCGAAGGGTCCTGGGGCTTTGTGGCTAGCCCAGAAGGGCAAAGATTATTATGATGGTGGAGAGTTCTTTACTCAAAACCTCATATACAGGAGGCTAGCCAGGCATTTCAAAATCGAGCCGAAGGAATTTGACCCGGCAGCTTACGGCCTTCCCCCTCTGCAGCCAGATGTCAGGGTGCCCCTCCCCCCAGGTGAAGAGAGGCCGGATCTTGAAGATTCCGAGCTCATGCAAGAGGCTGGTGGCGAGGAAGTCGAGGACGATGCTGCTTCCAAGACGAAGGAGGATGGAGCCGAGAATGCCCCAGCTTGAAATTCCCTCAAGCATAATTTTGTAATAGCTTGTAGTCTTTGGCCTCGGTCCACTGTATTTGTAATTAAAACATCTCTTCGAATTTTGAATATTGGTTTTTGATGATGAAAGATTTGCCTTCACGCCTTTATACGAATGCCTTACTTTGTCGCCTTCGTGCTTCTGTGAATGAATGTTTCCTTCGTTTTGAACTTGAATGCATGCCCCTGTTTCTCTTCGTGTTTGTGTATGAATGAATGTATGTTCTCCTTTCCCTTGCCTGGTTTCCCGAAGGCCAAGGGTTCGTGGACTTAGAAAATTTTCTAAGTGAGACCAGACCAGGGCCCTTCGGCTGTAAAGTAGGATTGCCGGGGGGTCGTTGCTTGTGTACTTAGAAGGTTTTCCAAGCAAAACTTAATTAGAACCCTTCGGACGTTTTGTAGAATCACCGGAGGCTGGTGATTGTGGACTTAGAAAAATTTCCTAAGTAAAACTCCATCGTATGTCTTCGGTGACGAGCCATAGGGATTGCTTCCGGGTTGTAGCAATAGGACCGACCCCCTTCGGATGATCATAGTAGTGATGCCGAGGGATAGAATGAAATGGAAGCTTTCATTTAGTAGTGTAGTGATGAGTCTGTAGGTGAAGAGTTGCCCTCCCGAAGGGTCCCCATTTGTGGACTTAGTCATTTTTCCACGAAGTTTCCATAGATACTGTGGTGAACCCGTCGAGTGTGAGGATCGCCTGAGCCCCCGGTGTATATGGTTGCCGATGGGTACGAGACCGGTGACATTCTGCCTTCGGTACGAATTCTCTGGTTCGTGTAGATAATAGATTTAGCTTGCCTCAGAGCTTTGTGTAGCCTTCGGCGTGTCGCATAGTCGACTTTGATTCAACCGAGTTCTGATCTAGATGAAGCTTTGTTCTTCTTAGGCCTCCGGTGGAACTCTTGTACTCCAAGGCTTCATGTAGTGAAGCTTTCGGCTATGTAGCCAGATGATTCGATGTTGAGAGATTCTCTTGTGCATTTGTAGCAGCCTTCGGCAATGTATATCCGAAGTGTTGAGCCTCCGGGGAGAATATTATCCGGGGAGTTCCTTCCCCCCTACACATTTTTTTTTTTTTTTTTTTTTTTTTTTTAGATGGTGTAGGAGAGGCATCTAGCAACTTGGTTCCTAGGAAAGGCTTGGCCTATATGGGAGGCAACGGAACAAACCGTTGGCTCCCCCTTCGGGAATGACCTTCCGATATCCCGAAGGGTTTGAGGGTCGTTTCCTCGGCCCGAGACATCGTCTGTTGCCTGCTTCCCCTTGGGAGATAGCACGGAAAGCGCCTCGGTTTTGAAAGTCGTCCCCTCAGCCCGAGACATGGTCTGTTGCCTGCTTCCCCTTGGGGGATAGCGCGGGGAGCGTTTCGTTTGTGGAAGTCGAATCCTGGGCCCGGGACATGGTCCGTTGCCTGCCTCCCCTTGGGGGATGGCGCGGAAAGCGTTCCTGGGAAGGGTTTTATTTGTGTGTAGAAACACAAATAGCCGGGGGCACTTGGTACCAGCCGGAGCCGAGGGGTGTTGCACCCCCCGGTTTTTTTTTTTTTTTTTTTTTTTTTAGGAGAGTATGTAAAAGTATGCATAATGTATGCATGGTTGCGTCCTCGTGGGGTACGGCTTAGTGAGAAAACACTTGGTGTTTTCAAAGAGTGATGGGGGTGACCCATACACTTGGTACTTGGTACCTAAATTGTATGGGAGAAGGGGGCCTTGGGCCACTTGTGTAATATGTAGGTGATGAAGGCTTGTAGGTGATTATTCTTCAAGAACAGATGGGGCCTTGGGCCATTGATATTTACACTTGTTGAGGATGAGGGCTTGGCCGCTCATTGGTAAAACTTGACTAGGTGGTGCACATTCCAATGTCTAGGAATCTCTGTCCCATTAGGACGTTTTAATTTGTATGTCCCCGGTTGGATGATGGCCGAGATGATGTAGGGGCCCTCAAACTTGGGCGCCATCTTCCCTCCTTCGGTGGGTAGACTGGCCTCCCTTCGTCGGAGGACGTAGTCTCCCACCTGGAATTCCCGGGAGCGGACCTTGGCGTCGATGTATCCTTTGACTTGTCTCCTATAGTTTTCGGCCTTGAGAAAGGCTTGCTCTCGGCGCTCTGAGATGAGGTGAAGGTCGAGGGCCATGTTGGCGTCGTTTGCCTCGGGCTCATATTGTTCAACCCTTCGGGTGGGAAGAGTCACTTCTGTTGGAGCCTTAGCCTCGAAGCCATAGCATAGGGAGAAGGGTGTTTCGCCTGTTGCGCGCCGAGGGGTGGTGCGGTAGGCCCATAAGATGTTGTGGAGCTCTTCTACCCAGCCTCCCCCTTCGGCTTCCAGCTTCTTCTTCAACCCTTCGAGGAGGGTGCGGTTGGCATTTTCTACTTGTCCGTTGCCCTGAGGGTAGGCAACGGAAGAGAATGTGTGCTTGATGCCCCAAGCTTCAAGGAGGGCACAGAAGGGGGCTGCCTCGAACTGGGTCCCGTTGTCGGAGATGATTTGTTGGGGGACGCCAAACCTTGTGAGAATGTTCTTGAGGACGAAGTGACGGCACCGGGCCTCCGTGATGCTGGCGAGGGGTTCGGCCTCTACCCACTTGGTGAAGTAGTCAATGGCCACAATGATATATCGGTTGTTGGAGGTACCCCTCGGCAGAGGGCCCACTAAATCAATACCCCATCTGGAGAAGGGGATAGCGGTGCTGATGGGGGCATAGTTGACCGCTGGTCTGCCGGGGGCCTTCTGAAAGTGTTGGCAAGCGGTGCACCTTCGGGCTAGATCAGCACAATCTCTAGCCATCGTGGGCCAGAAGTAGCCCTGAACTATGAGCCTTCGGGACATGGAGAAGGGTCCCTGGTGAGCTGAGCAAGTGCCACTGTGCACTTCCTCCATGGCGACTTCGGCCTCGTCCTGATGAAGGCACCGAAGGAGGGTGCCGTTGTAAGATCTTTTGTAGAGCCTCCCACTCTCGAGGGTGTAGCTGGGAGCCCTCAGCTTTGTTAGTTTTGCGCGGGCTTCGTCTTGGGGTAGTTGCCCTGTGGTGACGAAGGCGACGATGTCGGAGATCCAATCTTCTGGCCTTAGGTTAATGTTCATGACGGGGCTTGCGTGGATACTTGAGAGGCTGAGCTCCTCAATTCTTGCAATCTTCGAGAGGTGCTCGGGGGATTCATCCGAGAGCTTGGATAGAATGTCGGCCTCGGAGTTTTGAGCCCTCGGTATTTGGGTGAGAGAATGCGCCTCAAACACCTTGAGCAACTCTTTAGCCGCTTCTTTGTATTGTTTCATCCTCCCTTCTTTGGCTTCGTACTCCCCGGAAATTTGACCCACAACAAGTTTGGAGTCACACTTGACGTGGATCATCTTAGCCTTCAGATTTGCTGCCAGCCGAAGGCCACAGAGGAGGGCTTCGTACTCGGCTTCGTTGTTGGAGACTTTGAAGGAGAAGCGGATGGCATAATAGGCGCGGAAGCCTTCGGGTGTGAGTAGGACTACTCCCCCTCCGCATGCTTTGGTGGCCGAGGAGCCGTCGGTATAGAGGGTCCACCATTCATCGAGGGATGCCGAGGGCTCCTCGTCAGTCGCTGACCTTGCGGTGCATTCCGTCACGAAGTCTGCCAAGGCTTGGCCCTTAATGGCAGGCCTCGGACGAATGTCTATATTGTATTGACTGAGGAATATGGCCCATTTCACCATCCGAGAGGAGCTAGTGGGACTCCTCATGAGGGCGCCGAGGGGTTGATGAGTGAGCACCTGGACTGGATGAGCTTGAAAGTAGTGGCCAAGCTTCTTGACGGTCCAAACGATCGCTAGCACTGTCTTCTCGACGGGAGAATACCTGAGTTCGGCCTCCCGGAGGGTTTTGCTGACGTAGAAGATGGCATGTTGGATGCCGTCTTCCTCTCGGATCAGTACTGAGCTGATAGCCGCAGGGCTAACACCGAGGTATAAGTATAAAGTCTCCCCCACCTTCGGTTTGGAGAGCACTGGGGGAGAAGAGAGGTATTTCTTGAGTTCGTCGAAGGCCTCCTGACACTCAGATGTCCATTGGAAACCCGCCGTCTTCCTCATGATTTGGAAGAAGGGGAGGGCCCTCTCGGCTGACTTAGAGAGGAATCGGTTGAGGGCCGCCAGGCGACCCGTCAGCCGCTGAACTTCTTTGACGTTGCGTGGAGGCTCCATGTCGACGATGGCCTGGATCTTCTCGGGGTTGGCCTCAATACCCCTTCGGCTGACCATGTAGCCTAAGAACTTCCCTCCTTGGACGCCGAAGGTGCACTTCTTCGGATTTAGCCGGAGATTGAATTTTTGCATGATGGCAAAGATTTCCCGGAGGTCGTCGGCGTGGGTGTCTGCCTTCTTGCTTTTGACGATCATGTCGTCAACGTAAGCCTCCATGGTGCGTCCTAGGACAGCTTGAAAAACCCTAGCCACCATGCGTGTGTAGGTGGCGCCTGAATTCTTGAGGCCGAAGGCCATCACAAGATAGCAGAAGATGCCTTCGGGTGTCATGAAGGCTGTTTTTTCAGCGTCTCCCTCATGCATGTAGATCTGATGATATCCGCGGAATGCATCGAGGAATGACATGATTTCACATCCCGCGGTCTCATCTACCAGTTGATCAATGTTTGGCAAGGGGAAGGGGTCCATGGGGCATGCCTTATTCAGATCCGTGTAGTCCACGCACATACGGAAGGTAAGAGGCTTTTGTGCGAGGACTACGTTCGCCAACCAAGAAGGGTATTTCACCTCCTTAATGTGTTTGATGGAGAGGAGCATGGATACCTCCTTCTTCACGAACTCCCTTCTCTCGGCCGAGAGGGGCCTTCTTCGTTGTTGTACTGGTTTGGCCGAAGGGTCCACCGCTAGGCGGTGGGTGATAACCCTTCGGTCAATTCCCGGCATATCCTCCGGCCCCCATGCAAAAACAATGGAGTAGGCTTGGAGGGCTTTGGTGATGCCAGCCTTCAAGTCTTCGGGGAGCTTGGCTCCGATCTTCAGGACTCTCTCCGGCTTGGCCGGATCGAGTATCAAGTCTTCGGTCTCCTCGGCAGGCTCAGCCCTCGGCCTACCTTCCTCTTCCTCCAGGGCCTTGGCGGTGATGGTGTCAATCCGAAATTCGGTTTTACTAACCTTCTTGGTGAGTTGAAGGTAGCAGGCCCTGGAGAGCTTCTGATTCCCCCTCGAATAGCCGATGCCGGTGGGTGTAGGAAACTTGAGGCAGAGGTGCCTCATGGAGATGACGGCTTCCAAGTCTTCGAGGGCAGGCCGGCCGAGGATGATGTTGTGTGCGCAGTCGAGGTTGACGACGACGAATTCCACTTCGAGCTTGGCTCTATGGGATCCGTCGCCGAATTCAACCGTGAGGGTGATGGCTCCCTCGGCGTCTATGCTGTCCCCCGTAAATCCGGAGAGGGGGGTGTTGATGTGCCGAAGGGACCCCCTATCGAGTCCCAACTCTTGGAAAGTACTGAGATACATGACGTTGACAGAACTCCCCGTGTCAACGTAAGTCCGGTGAATGATGGCGTCATTGATTTCAGTGCGGATGACGAGGGCGTCCCTATGCGGCAGGGAGCCCGAGGGGAGGTCCGCATCTGTGAAGAAGATGGGATCCGCCCTCGGCCTTTTAGTAGGGGGCATGTGATTGACCTCCCCAATGTAGAGGGACTGTGCCCACTTCTTCCTTTGGCTCGTTGAATCGCCTCCGGTGTTGCCGCCGTTGATCATATGAATATGGCGCTTGTATTGTTGATGGGAGCCCTCTCCCTCGTCGTCGAGGCCCCCAATTTCACGTTTCTTCCCCTGTGGGTTCCCCAAGGGGATGGTGTTGGGGTTTACCCACTTGTTTGCCTTCGGCGGAGGCCCTTGATGATGAGGGGGGCCCTGGGGAGGAGGGCCCCTGATGAACTGAGACAAGTGGCCCGCCTGTATCAACCTCTCAATTGCGTTCTTCAGCTGATGGCAGTCGTCGGTTTTGTGTCCATGGTGGCGGTGGAAGCGGCAATATGGCTCATCAGGGCCGATGGCATAGATCTCGAGGGGTGTACGGGAGTCTCGCTCAACGAGCCCCCGCTCTTCTGCATGATCAAGGATGACGCTGACGGGATGCGTCAAGGGAGTGCGTGGGTGCTCAAGGAGGACGGGTTGCGCCCATGCCTTCGGATTATTCTTGTAACCGCCCCCGGTTCGGGCTTGGCCACCTCGGGGGCGATCGTTGTATTGTGCCTCTCGATTGACCGGAGGGGGAGGCCCTCCAGGCCGATTCCTGCCTTCATTTCTCTGGGAAGGATCCGTGTTGCGGCGGTCCTTCTCGATTTCCTCCGCTTCAGCATATCGGTCCCCCCGCTGAAGGGCCTTTGTATAATCGCGGGGGGGATCAGTAATGAGGCTCCGGGAGAAGTTACCGTTGCGGAGGACGGTGTGGAAGAGGGCCATCAGTGTCCTGTCATCAGCGCCTTCGACCTCGAGGGAGGCCTGCCTCCAGCGTTCCAGGAAACTCCGAAGGGTTTCTTCCCTCTGTTGCCTCACATTCAGAAGGTGGGAGAAGTGCTTCTTTGAGCGATGCCTCCCAGCAAATTGCGTAAGGAAGCGGTGGGCAAGTTCTTGCCAAGAATCAATGCTGCCTTCGGGCAACCGGTTGAACCACTCATACGCTGGTCCCTCCAAGGTGGAGAGGAACCAACGGCATAAGTATTCATCCGAGGCCCCCATCATCATCATGCTATTTTGATAGCGGCTGTAGTGTTCTTGGGGATCCGTCTTCCCCTCATATGGCTTGATGGGTTGCCCCCGATATTTGTGGGGGATTTTGGCCGCCAACACCCTTGGGGTGAAGGGTGTTCTAGTACGGAGTTGAATGAGGGGCTCGCCTGAGCCTTCGGCAAGTTTACGTTTCATTTCCTCCACCTGTGCCCGGAGGTCAGCGTACTCCGGATCTGGCCTAGCTGTGGAAGCCGTCGGCGGTGCCTGACGATTCTCCTCAAGTTGGCGGAGGAGGGCCTCGATAATTTCGTCCTTGGGATCCTTCGGGGCAACCCCTTGGGAGTTGGCCCGGAAGGATTGCGCCTGATTGATTTGGTGCCTGGCGTCATCGGCGTGGAGGAGGGCTTTGCCTTTGCTCCGGGGGGGAGGCACGCCCTCGGCACCCGAAGCGGAGGCACCACTCTCCTGTGGCCTGCTGAACTCTTGTTTGCCGAGGCGGTCTTGGACCCCTCGGCGTCCGGGAGCTCCCCCAAGCCTCTCGAGTGCAGAGGTCCGGGGTTTCTCCTTTATCAAGGGACGTTTATCCCTGGATTGGGCCTCTTGGGAGGCGGTGTCCTGTGCCATGATGCCTTCGGCGTTCCCAATCCCCGGGGGAGGATTGTTGAACAGAGGAGGGAGCGGCGGTAATTGAACAACATTCCCTCCAGCGTGGGGCTGAAGGGGCGCCTGAGAGGCGAGGGCTCCAGAATTGAGAGCCATGTTTTGAACAAAGGCCGCAAAGGCAGCCTGAAGATCGATGGCCGGGGCCGGAGGAGGAACTTGGTTCTCACTCCGATCCCTCCTTCGATTATCAAGGCCAATACGGGCATCGGGGGTGTTCTTCTGCAGCTGCTGACGTAGGTCAGCGGTGGCTTGCTCTAATTCGAGGATGACACCACCCTCGGGTACTAAGAGCCTGTTGGAGGCCTCAGCCCCGTTGGTTTCGCCGGGGGCCACGTAGTTCTCCTCAAGGGTTTTGGATTGGGCTCGGGTGGTCCTTCCCATTTTTGGTGAGGGTTTGTGTTTGGTAGAGGGGGAGGGTTTCTTACTTGATAGTTCAGACCTCTCAACGAGAGCACCAAATGATGGATAGTCTACCCGGGGGGTATCTAATCCGAGGGGTTATTGCGGAAATAACTAGAGAGAAGTCAGAGCAAATAGGAGGAGAGAGAGTCGATTTTATTAAATGAACTCAGCGTGGAGTTGAGATGTAGATTGTGTCCATTACAAGGAGAAATGGGCTGCTATTTATAGCAGCAATAAATGCGATGAGAGGACACGTGTCAGTAATCCAACGGCCGAAGGGTCACATCAGCCTAGTGGCACCGGCAGTGGTACGTCAACCGCATTGAATGCGGTTGGCGGATGCGACGTGGCATTAAATGCGGTGGTTGGCTGTCTCTAAAAGGAATCTTCGATGATTGAGCTAGTTCAGCCGTAGGCTTCTTGCGTAGCCGAGGGCTCCTTGTGCAGCCGAAGGCTTGGTTGAGCCGAGGGATTCATAGTGCCGAGGGCTCCATAGTGCCGAGGGCTCCTATTTTCTGTCAATTTCTCCCAGTAGCTTCGCACGGTCGAATATGGCGGTTCTGTGAGTTCTGGAGCCTTCGGCCAAGGTGGCCGAAGGCATCCCTGTGTGTACCGTGGCCTTCTTGACGCTTGGGCCGCCGAATCTTGGGCCTCCCGAGCTCCTTGAGCTTGTTGGGCTTGTGATAGATTAGTGGGAGTCTTTGGGCCGGGGGTTCCTGGGCCATATACTCCATCAGGATGAAATCATAAAATTGATTTATACTTCATTTTTAAAACAATAGTATTATATTTCAAACAAGTACCAACAAATTTTGTGGCACAATATGTAGCATTCGACATGGTCCTAGTTTAGATATGAAATCTTGATCATCTTATAGTATGAAAAATCACGAGAATTTTAATGTAAAATCAGAAACGGCACAAGGATGAATCATTTCTAATCCAAATTATGTCTTTCTTTCAAAAACCAAATATTATTGTTTAGAATTGTGTTAATGAGTTTAAAATAAAACTTATAATGCATATATGTTCATTGCTTCAAAATGGCATTGAATCATCTATTTCCAGTTAGAAATAATTTGAACGCACTTGACAAAAAAAACCAATGATACACCCGATTCGACCCGATCCGACCCATTTTCATCTATGCGGGAGTGCCCCCACTTCAGAAAACTTTTGGGTGTGCCACTGAATGACAGCAAATTTGGAGTTCATAATGAAACTACTCTCGCGTCACTCATCACTTTATTTTAACAATTTTAGCACTTTAAGACCATTTGTAGTGGTTTGGAGGCTAAAAAGTTAAAAATGGACTCCGTCCATATGAAAACAGTGTTTAGACTCCTATGACTTGCATCCCAACACGTCAATAAAATACACTCAATATATTTTTTCACATATCAATTTAGTAAAACATTAATTAAATTATTTATAAGTAATATTTTCAATTTAATTTTTTCCCTAAATAATTATGAAATAAAAAATACATATTTTAATGTAAAAAATAAATAAATTTCATGATTTTTTATTAACGTTTTTCAGTTAAAAAATGAAATTAGTACGTCCAAGTAAGGTTTTATTTTTGGAATATTCGTTTATTTGCAGAGACTCAATGAATTAAAAATTTGTGTTTTGTGTTTTTTGAGCTCAAGAAAACTCCAATAGTTAAAACTTCATTTTTTTTTCATTTTATATATTACATATTGATATCATATGAAAGATAATAAAAATTCATGAATTTTGATATATTTTTTGAAAAATGTGTAGACTAAAAAAAAGTTATAAAAGTTAAAACAAATTGGGATTATAGTGACGTAAGGATGACGTCATCCCCACATCCATGCAATGCACTCTCCGGCATTTGCTTCCCTATTTCTTTTCTTTTTCTTTTTTTCTACTCCTACCAACTCACCCTTTATTTCTAACACCCTTCATCCTCTTTTCCACTTTTAATACCCTATTTAGCCTACCATTACATGAAATTAGGAGTCCGAAAATTCCACCTTTAACATTTTGGACTCCTAATACTACGTACCCACCACTCCAAATGGCCTAATAGCTGCCATTAGATCTCAAATTTAATGCATCATATGTATCGTCACTTTTTACATTAAGCACTCTTCTCATTAGATCCTAATTACACACACACATAAACACACACCCACACACATATATATACATATATATACACACAAATATTTATGTCAGGACGTTCCTGACCGGAGCGCTATCCAGCCTCCGCCTTTTGGGGCGGTTCCCGGTAGTATTTTTTGCTGAAATATTTTGAATGTTCTTCATCAAGTGTAGTTTATCCATACCACATTTCAGCACAAAATTCAATCGGGAAGGCATTCAAATGATTTTTGAAAGATAAATGTGTTTTATATGTATGTTTTAACGCGGTTATCTTTCAAAAATCTTTTTGCCGCCTTCCCGATTGAATTTTGAGCTAAAATTTGATATGGATAAACTAGACTTGATGAAGAACATGCACAAAAAATTTGAACAAAAAATACCATAGGGAACTGCCCCAACAAGAATGGCCTGACCAGAAGATTACTTTCTCTCTCTCTCTCTAAGACTTTGGGCTACTCCTCCTAATAGGTTGACCTTTTAGGATGGAACCTCGGATCTTAACATTGTATCAGAGCCAATTCCGATTGTCGTTTGACAGCTTGCTTAACACCCACGATTAAGGGTAGCTTGTTAAGGGTTTGTTTGGCCCGTTTATACACCCAAATATTGTCCAGCTCGGTATGGGCTGAGGGGGCGGGTTAAAACATATGTCCCATACCGGAAAGCTATAAAACAATTAAACATTATATAAGACTTTGGGCTACTCCTCTGAACAGCTTGACCTTTTAGGATGGAACCCCCGGTCTTAACAGATACCTCTATTACCATGTATAGTACCACCACATTGGCAAAATGACTTTGAGAAGGGTTAAGATAATGGTAATTTTTATTTTATTTTATTATGTTTAATGCAAAAGTATTATTTTCCACATTGATATTTGAAACTCTATTAATGTACTTGGTAATGTAGTGCTTAATATTGGGGATTGATTGATGTTTTTTTATTCTTTCAACGAGACATTGTAAGTAAAAAAACGAAGAAATTGAATTGGAAAAAACATTCCAAATTTGAAAAATTCAAGCCAAATCCGAATAGACTTGAATGGATCCGAAAATCGGTACCCAAATTATAATTGATTGTTTATAATTGATTTAGAACAAGA
This sequence comes from Cuscuta epithymum, assembly GCA_945859915.1. NCBI lineage: Eukaryota > Viridiplantae > Streptophyta > Magnoliopsida > Solanales > Convolvulaceae > Cuscuta > Cuscuta epithymum. The sequence goes on from CAMAPF010000084.1 coordinate 4,298,201, forward strand.
AAGATAATTTTCACAGTTTAGAGATATATAAAAGTCATAAGCATAGTTAAATTATCACAAGTCTTGTAGCATAATAGAAATTCTAAAGCATTGTTACACATAAAGAGAATAACATATTAAAACAAGACTTTTCTCAAGGTCTGTCACGTGATCTCAATCTTGTTAGGAGCGTCTCTGCATTGTGTTCATTGATGTGTTTAAGACCTTGGAGAAAACTAGACAAGAGAGCCACTCGTATGAGATGATTCTTTTTGGTGAGATGCATAGCCGTCTCTGGCCAAGAGACAATAAAAGAAACTGAAATTCTCAAATCCCCAAAAAAGATTTGAGAGTGGAAGCATATGAAGACACCATATAAACAGTACAATCACTGAAGCTACGTCATGGGTGTAGTCAGAAATAGCAAAATAGATAACCACAAATCCAAAATCGAAAATCCACCTAACAAGTCGAGGGAATTTTCGGGGTTTGAGGTTACCCCGTAGATAAACACCAAGTAGACAAAATAGGTAAAAGAAACCGGCACCTATTAGTATCCAGTAGGAAAGATGATCTTCTTTAGTTTTAGTATTTTTTTTTGCTTTTCATTTTGTTTTTTGAAAACGTGTTAAGAAAGGTCCAGACCCAGCTGACCAATGCCTGCAAAAGGTGGTTACTCTTATGGGTGAACCATAAAATCAACCCGACAAGAACAAACGAAAACACGCTCAGTGCAAACCAAAGTTTTCTCTACTTAACAGTCATCTGTCCGTTACCGTTTCTGCGTGGGGCTCCATAGTCTGCAAAACACACAAAAAAAAGCTTTTAGCATGTCTTTCATTTGGAAATGTTAAGACTCGGGGTTTCATCCTAAAAGGTCAACCTGATAGGAGGAGTAGCCCAAAGCCTTATATAGCGTTTAATTGTTTTATAGCTTTCTGGTGTGGGACAAATGCTTCAACACGCGGGCTGAACAAAATTGGGGTGTATAAACGGGCCAAACAAGCCCTTAACAAGCTACCCTTAATCATGGGTACTAAACAAGCACTCAAACCACAACCGGAATCCGGAATTGGCTCTGATACCATGTTAAGATCTGGAGTTCCATCCTTAAAGACCGGAGTTTCATCACCTCACCTATATTCTTAAAATTTTGTATTAGAAAATAAGAACACACCCAAAACAACATGCAATTCGAAAGAAAAACACAAACAAAATAAAACAGAATTAAACCAAAATTCAATCATCTTGTTAAAACCCTAGACTCTCTTGCACTCTATGACGGTGGCTCAGGAGGGGGGTGAGCCCGCCATTCATCCGCCTCAATAGTCATACTTTTGTATTGATTGACAATATCCTCCATATATATCCCTTACTGCTGAATCGAACCCAAGCTCCACCATAACTTATCGGTCTTTTCTTTGTCTACCCTGCTCCTCGACCAGAAAACAACAACAAAAGACAAGTCACGACCGCCAAAGCGTTGCATCCCTGGTCACGAGCCTGCTAGCACGACTAAATCAGCCAACGATCGCTCTTCGTAAAAGACGAAAGCGGAAGAACAAAACCCTAGAGAGGGAGAGACTGCTTTTTTAATAGTATTTCCTAATTAACAAACGGGATCTTGATGATTAAGTATCAGTTTTGTCAAAAAATGGTTATATTATCAGCGTATGAATGAAACATTTTCTTCTTCCCGCATTATATATGTGGCTTATTCAAGCTAATATTTAGTCATCTTGATAATTGTAGTTTCATAAATGTGAATTGAAACTACTTTCAAATTAATTTCGGAAAAAGAAATAAATATTATTATGGCATATTTCAAGGGGTTTTGACCTCAATATTACTAATAAGAGGATGCTTGACAAAAAAGTAACCTTTTATTTAAATTTCTAAAAAAGTGTCTGAAAGCACTAACTAGCCGCTACAGTAACGGTGCTACAGTGACGGTGCTACAGTGTCGTTAGTTGAGCGGTCAATATTTTGAAAAAAATAAAGTGGTGACATTTTTTGAATTGGAAACTTAGGAAGTAATATTAGTGTCATTGTTTCATATTTCAAGATCCAGAATGATCAGAAAAAGACAAAATTTAATACAGAGTATGAATGTTTTAAAATAAATTAACCGAAAATTAATAAAAAGGAAGTAAAAATGAAATATAAAAATATCTGATTACCAAATTAGTCTTTCTTATACATAGAATCTCAAAAGTATAAGAAAGTAAGGGATTATTCCCTAAATAGGACTAAATAATAGTTAAATTGCATTAATGGGAGTAAAAGTTTCATCCTCCCATAATTAATCTCCCTATTCCATTTATCCTTATCATTCTCGCGCTCCCATGTGCGTGGTTAGAAATAAACGTCAGTGATGGTGGGAAGTTAATGATGGCAGCATCTTCCACAGCCGTCAGCCTATGCCATGTCTCAGCATTGGCATTGTTCATGACCAAAATAAAATACCACTTTTTTTCTAAGAATGCCACTTTGCATAAAAATGACATATTAATGGCATTTTCAAAGTAAAAAATGACATTTTTGAAGAGTGAAAATGCCATTTTATAGCATTTTTAAAACAAAATTTTGCATTTAAAAAAAACAAAGTTGAGGATGAAGAACAATGGCCATTAAAACGAGAAAACAAAAATCGAAAATGATTGAAGATCCATTAGAAAATGAGAATGATTTCAGAAACAAACATAAATAGAAGAGAAGTAAAATCAACAACATAGATCGATTGGAGATTTGCAGATTACCGCATAACTAGATCTAGACGGAAACTCAAAAAATTGCATCAAATGAGCTTGTTACATTAATTTTAAAAAATGTAATGTACTTTTTTCTCATTTTATTCTAATTATAATTTTACAAGAGACTAAATAACAAATGTAACAAGAAATATACGGAGTAACAAACATACTAGACTAAATGATAAGGCATCATCATCCTATATACTTCGTATATAAGACGGTTTTAAAAAACTAGGGTCTCGAAACGTACTTAATTTTGAGAGGTAGTGATGTACTGAACAAATTTTCTATCTTAAATTAATTAATGTGTTAGCTAGAAAATTAATATTCTATCTTTTCTTTTTTGTAGTGATTAATACTCCTATCTATCTTAAAACATAGTACTACATATAAACAAGCTTTTGGAATATAAGAGCATCGATCTCCAGCCGTTAGCTAATTGCTCTCAACTCGTAGCTTGCATAGTCACATAAGCATTTGTAGCAAAATTGAAATGTACTATACAATGGTTAACTATAGCAATTTCCTCTTCATTTATTATTAGTAATGCTTTATTTAATAATTTTACTTTATCAAGTTAGTAGCTCATTTAGGCTAATTATTACATATCTCAAGCAAAAGGAAAAACAATGTTCCCATGACAAATTATTAGCTTTAAAATTGTAAGCAAGTCCTCAAACCAAACCATTAGAGATGCTCTAAGTAATCTGTAATGAATTTTGGTTGAGAATAATTTTCTTTTGGATTTATACTAAAACTCTTTGAAAACTCTTATTTTTATAGTAAAAGGTGGTTGGGGTTTTCACTTTTCATTACCGATTTAGCTCTTTTCATTTTGAGAAGGTCAACAAGATTTAGCACGGTGCTCACACATAAGGATGGCAATGGGGGCGGGGACCCGTGGGGAACCGCCCCGCGGGGGAAGGATCGAGTGGGGCGGGAGCGAGGATGGGTGAAATATTTTTACGCCGTTAAAATATGGGACGGGGGACGGGTATTGCTACACCCGCCCCATCCCCGTTATAAATATATACTCAAACACACACACACACTAACACACACACACATATAAATAATGTACACACATATTAAATTAAATTATTTGTAGTATATAACAAACGCATATACATATAGACATACATAATTGTATATGATTTAATCATGGTTAATGAATTAATACATATATTATACTAGAATAATAATAAGCTAGTGATTATTAAAAATATTTATCATAAATGTTACTTCGTATATGAGTTTTAAGAGTGAGAAAGTGAGTAAATAAATACACACACATTTTTATGTAATATAATACATAGTATGTAATTAATTGTATTATAATTGTTGAGAATTTTGAAACAACGTACATGATGATAATATGTTTACTTATATTTTTTACTTTAATTGTCTTCAATTCACAAAACTTATTCAAATTGAAGAATTATTAAAATTGGTGGTATTAACTTTTAACAAACACAATACTTCAGTGTGTGTGTGTGTGTGTCATATATCACTGTGCGCGCGTAGATATATATAGGTTTAGGATCAAATGAGAACAACGTTTAACATGAGAACGTGCGAACACCACATTTACCCCCAATGTGAAGAACAATGGGCTCGCACAATGCACTTTTTTTATCTAGCATAATATTTACAAAAGTGTCACCGTGATTATTTATATTAGCTTGTATTGAGCGAAGTCCAAATGTGCACTAGAATGACTCTATTGTGTATCACATTGGATTAAATGTGAGTGTTCCCCCGTTAACCATCGTTTTCATTGGAATCGCACTACATATATATATATATATATATTTATAATAAGAGATTAAAAGTATATGCAAATATGATAAATTAAATCTACATGGGGGCACCCGTGGGGGACAATGGGGTGGGGCGGGGATGGGGCGGGTCTGGGAGTAACGGGGGATGGGGCGAGGATGGGGGGAACTTTTTAGACATGGGGCGGGGATGGGGGAGTATACCCCACTCCAAACTCACCTCATTGCCATCCCTACTCACACACCTCGACACTACCGTTCAATACCGGAGACTCGGAGACAGGCCTTATTTTGGCGGATGCCGTGGATTATGTAAAATCAAATTCTTTTTTCAAATATAAATAAAAGTAGCTTCATCACTTCATCAAGAGTGATAAAAGTAGCTTTCCTAGAAATTTGTTTTTTTTTGTTTTGCCTTTTTCTTTTCCGTTTTTGGAAAATCCAAAAGTGAACAAAAAAAAAATTAAAATGATACTCCCTCTGTCCCTAATAAAACTTCCAGATATGTTTGACACATAGTTTAAGATAGTGGGTATTGTGTGGTGGAGAGTTGTGCAGAGAAGAGAGAAATGTGTAAGAAATATTGTGAACCACAAATTCTGGCAAAAAAGGGAAAGTGAAAGTTTTAATTGAGACGGACAAAAAAGGAAAGTTGGAAGTTTATTTAGGGACGGAGGGAGTACTACCTACTATGGTATCAATTTACATCTTACTATATATATTAAGTGCCTAAGAAAGTTAGTTGTTCCATTTCCGTTATTGCCGTCTCTGATTATTAGCCCTGTTTACAGCCTCCGTTTGGTACCTCCGTTTGCTGGACGTGATTAAAAGAAGCCTCTCGTTTTCTCCCCTCACTCGACATCTCAACATCGCCCATCTTCTATCATCATTTGCTCTCCGAAAATCTTCTCTCATCTCCCCTTCTATAACCTTTCGGCCAACAAACGAGACAATACCTCGTTGCCGTTGCAAATAAGCTCTTAGAGACAGACTCGGTGGATGAAGGGTTGCATCGTCTTGTTCTCAAAGGAACTCCTCATGGACGGCCACTCATCATCTTCTGCCAAGAATTGCTCCGGGTCTGAAACGAGCTGCCATGGTAGTTTTCTTCTCATTTGTATAATTTTCTTTCTATTTCATTTCATTTCCCTTGTTCATGCCATTTCCTTTTCCTTGTTTATTCACAATTTATATCTGTTTGCTTATTAATTGGGAGTTCTGATAACCCTAGCACCAACAGGTACGACTTTGAAGAGTTGAAACTCTGCCCATTTTTTCCTGATTGTGGCTTACTAAAGCTCTCTATGAGACACCCATGCTTGTAGCAATACCAATTTGTCATCCCAGTACATAAATTAAGACTGAGTGTGGATGTTTTAGAAGTGAATACATCACCTACCTGAAGTAGGATTTCTTCTTTTATTTTGTTTTTCATTCGATTATCTATCTTTCTGTTAAATTCATTGTTGCTTCATTTAAATAATATGAAGAGTAAAAGAAAGGTAGAAATGGCTTACTAAGAAAGGCTTCAATTTTCTAGAGAAGGCGTAATGGTGATGAATTAAACGAATAATCCTATATCATTGCCCAAGGTAAAATTTGTATAAGAAAACTACTCCCCTAGCAGTTCTTTACCTTTTCATAGCATTTCCTCGGATCCAATTGTACCTCTAATATTTATAATTTAATTGCATGGGGGGTTACACCATTATTCCCGAATCTATCAGGTGCAGGTTTGATAAAAAAGAAGGGCTTCAAAGGGTCTTTTGCAGAGGCAGGGTCATCTGCAAAGGTATTTGAACCCTCATTTTTGTTAGCAAATAATTTTACTAATAAAATATCACTACATACATGTGAATTTGTTAGACTGTGGCTGTATATTGAGTATCACATTTACAATACCCCTTCCACTTTAGACATTTGCAGTACTGTCCAGAGTACACAGTGTTGTGGTTTGCTTTCTGAAGAGGCTTAGGGGAAATGATGATGGTAGGTTCCATCAATTTGAAAAAGCATTTACTCTCTCAAATGACTTTCTTTAACATATCGAAATGCTTTTTCTCTCCTTGCAGTAATTAATGCTGGTGTAGCTGGATGTTGTACTGGTCTTGCTCTGAGTTTTCCAGGTACTTCCTCTCTCATGAACTATGCTACAAGCACACATTTGGGAAAGGTTAGGAGATCATATTTGGTTTGAAGTGTTTTTGCCATTTCTTGCTGTGGACATTTTGCATCATTGTTTCATTTTTCTCATTTTTGTTTAAAGTTTCTTGATTAATAGACACATGAAAATCATTTTCAACCCTCCGGAACAGTCTCTTGTTATAAAGATCCTGAATGGATATTTAATATGGGTGGGAGTTGATGGAGAGTATATAGGCCTTTGGGTCATGGACCAAAGGTTTGCCTTTGAAATTGATAGACTGGATGCTGAAGGTTGGGCGAGTCTTCTTGTTGGACTGGTAGCCGGCTATGGCCTCAGCTGAACATATTCCCCTATCGTTCGGTCAGAAGACATGGAAGCGGAGTGTAGTCTTTGTGGATTGCCGAGAAGGCCCAGCCAGCTCCGAACCACTTCCCACGGATTGCAGAGAAGGTTTTCCAAAATTGCCAATAGTTTTATGTAGTGTATTTTCAATTTGAACCACTTTGATTTTTTCAGCCTTGTTTGCTTCGATTTTTTCAGCCTTGTTTGCTTCGATCTTTTCAGCCTTTTTGGTTCTAGACAAAGATCGAAGTGAAGGAACGGAGGAAGTAAGACAATGTAGTCCGAGTTTAGCGCAATTCCTCTTTTTTATCATCAATCTTGGCCGGTAGAATGCTTCTCAGTCATCCAAAAATTGATCCCAAAAAAGCAATCTATCCATCTATTCTTTATTCTTCTACGGCAATAGAAGCTACAGAGGGAGATTTAGACAATCAATTTTGCTCTCTACAATAGTTAGTGGAGGATAGGTGAGTGGCTCTCTTTCGTGTTTTTTTGGAACTTGTCAATAGAGTTATACGGAGTAATATCAATTTAAAACTTGATTTATTATTTACATACGATTTTTCTGAAAAGCAGGCCCAGCCCTAAGCAAGGGCAACCCGGGCTTGTGCCCCGGGCCCATAATTCTATATATATATAGTAAAATATATATTCATGCAAACGGCAGCAACTCACGCTTCAATATTAATTTGGTCTTGGAATTACATGACGTTTTGATTCCAATGCAATTACAGTTATTAAATTAAATGCTATCAAATATCAATGCTTTTCATTAAATGATTTGTTATTTTAGTATGACCATGGTGTTAGTCTTTCTACTCTCCTTTTTGTGATTAACCCTACACGACACACATACTTACTGTATATATTAATAATTTTAATGGACACATACGTACTTCATATATTATACTCATAAATATTCAGATACTAATAACCTTCAAGGAAGATGTCCAGTCCTCTACCACATAACCACGTAAACATCCTAACATATGGGTCTTATATTTTATTTCACAATTTTTATCTTCAGAATTTATAATATTCATATTTATTTTAAGGGCCCACTTTTATTCATTGCCCCGGGCCCATAAAATGCCAGGACCGGTCCTGTTGAAAAGTATTGTGATATTTATTATTTGTTGCATAACTACAATGTGATAGCTTAAAGATTTTAAGAAACAATCACTTGCTATTATGATGCCCTTGTTATTAATAAAACCCTTATTGCTATTTAAGAAATGAATTGTACACTCTCTTTTATGGCTAAACTAAATATCCAACCTTTAGTTATAATCAAACTGAAAAATACACTTTTTATTATTATGAATGTTGTTATCTTATTATAACAGTTTAATGTGTTTTTCAGTTGAAATTCAGTTTTATGAGTTGGCTTAAGCTTTGTCTGTTCGTGCTTGGCTTAATTTACTTTTCTGTTCTTACTTGGCTTAATTTAATGTTTCAATGGCCGAGTAAAGGATATAAAAAAACATTCTCGTGCTGACTATATGACCATTAATACTGACACAAGTAATCTTTTGCCCTTTGTACTTATGTCAGTTTGCCCATTGTATTTATGTTCTTTGTACTTAACATCTTATATGGCAACTCATGAATGAGTGAGGATACACTCTTACTTAGCATGGAGTACTATGTATCTATATTGAGTGAAAGACAGAAAGAACTAAATTATAACTATTAAAGTGTTATTGTATTGAGGTTTCAAATTCTGATTCTTGGACTAATGTGGTATAAATAAATTAATGAAGGGAAAGGGATTCTTGGCTAGGGACAATCATTGGTCATTACAGAGGTATGCGAATCAATAGGAGCGGATCACTCCACTAAGCGACGGTTCAAAGCTCTATCTTTAGTGTGATGCTCATGTCTCAGACCACTCCACTTGTTGTCCAATCTCTCCTCTTCCTGCCTCCATATTCCCGCTTGACGGTTGCTCCCCAAACGATTTGGTTAGCTCTCTGCTCATTTATTACTCATTTATTTCCCCCTTTTCTTCTATTTTCCAATTCCACTTATACTCTGTGAAATGGTAATACAAGTTTTTGCTTGGTCTGTGCCTATCTGGATAATGAGCTCATCGCCTCTCCACACCTGGTATGCTTTGGAAATTTCTCTTATGAAGGTTTCACCTTTTTAAGGTCAGGACATTAGCTACAATTCCCTGGTTTCGTCGAGTACGAGTGTTTACAATTTCTAACTTGTGCTAGAATTTTATTACAAGTTGTAACTGGCAATGAATGATTGAAGTATACAGGAATGCCCAGATCATAGGATTAGAATATGGACAGTTTCACAGCTTTAGTGAACTTGATTTCAGGTCAACTAGCTCTTCTTTTCTCTTTTTCCGATGGCATGTGCTTGATGGTATTTTTGTTTTGTATTTAATTTTTTGTTGCTGTTGGATCCAATAGAAATTCCACACTATGTTTTTATCTTTTGAATGACTTGGCATTAAATATATGCTTTGGCCACATTTGTATATCGCAGTAACTCACTTTGAGCCTTTGAGCATAACTTTGTGAAGTGCACAATTGCTTAAGAAGGAAAAATTTGGTGATCTCATGTCACAATTCATATTATATTGTATAATGATTTGTTTTTTCATAAGAAGAGATCGATGATATGTCATTGATTTGATGAATTAGTCTACTGCTTGATTAGAACGTAGAATTCTATTGAAGTTGAATTTTAGAACCCCTTTTCTCCTTAATCTAATTAGCTTTTAAAGAGGTGTAACTTTATTTAAGAATAAACCGTGTACATGTTTAATTTATGAAAATAATCAGCGCAAACTTGGAGGCCGGTAGCTTTGGATGAGGTAAATCATACATAGTATATGTTAAACTTCTGCACTTGCATCACATATAAACTGCTACCATCATTCATGGATAATTGATTCACTTGAATTATTATTATGTGTTGTCATTACGTGCTCCAGAACAGCTTCATTAGTTAGGTTTAATTTCTGATTCCCTTCTAAGATCAAGAATATTGAACTATTGTTTTATACATGTATTATTATGCTTAAAATTCTCAATATCATGAATATAACTATTGTTTTATACATGTATTTTTCTATTGAATGTTGTTGCATTCTTACATTTTCCTTTTATGGTCTGGAGGTGTTTCAATTTAATACAATTAACTCTCTTTAGTATTCTAAATTTTAATCTTTAGGTGTACATTGCTATTTGTTTTCTTGGCATTTCACGGGAATACGGGATTCTGTTGAGCTTGTTTAATAGATGCAAGTAGATGTGGATGTAACCTAACCTTATTCTGTTGTTTCTGTAATAACCCTCTCTCTCTATCTGTTATAGAACATCACTAACTTGGCTCGAATTATAGCTTAATAGTTTTTAGTTGTTGTCATTTTTGCTAACATTTTACCTTCTATAACAATGCAAAATTCAATTCATGTATATTGACCAAAACTATTTAGTAAATAGATAAACTTGATGGAGTCAAGTTAGCTAAACTATCAAACTGATATTGAGTCCTCGGGGATAGGGTTAAATATTTCCAAAATATACTGATATAGAATAATACAAAATTATGGTGTGTGAGTGTAAGTTAATTGGAAAAAACATCATGAATCAAGAATTGTGAAATTAAAAAATATAATTACTGAAAAGAAATTAGGATAATCGTGTTGCTCTTGCTAGGATAATCGTGTTGCTCTAAACCATGTTGTACATATAGCTATTTTATTCGGCTTGATTATACTGTCAACAAGCTGGTTATTTATCTTCTGAATTAATAATGCCTTCTCCTTTCACAAAAGGGAAAAGAGCGAAAAGAAAGGGAAGGTTGATGATTTGTAAATGAAAATGCAGTTTTAGACAATTAAATACTTTTTCTTAAAAGAAAATCTAAATAATTCGTTAATACATTTTTAATACTTTTACATACATACATTTCATGAATTTAATTCCTTAAAAAAAGACTATTCTTTAAGATTATTAGCTCCACAAATAGATTAAGCCTATGTGAATATTATTATTGTAGTGAAGAGTGAAGCTTTATCCACATAACTTATTTGTATGGTTGTCATATGGAATTAATTTGCTTAACATAAATGGTAAGGATCATATTTCATGCTTCTCTCATCTATTACAACATGCTCGTTTCCTTTAATCAGGAAGTCAATTCAAATGGTAGCTTGTATTGCCATTGAAGCAATCTCAATAATAGAGAAGTTGCACTCTCAAGGGTATATTTTCATTCATCACTTGGAATTGTTTTGCTCTTGTTGCATGTTTGTCAAACTCTATTTTGTTATAGAATGCTACTATATTGGTATATGTTGTCAAACCAGTATATATGGCACTCTGATAGCCATATATACTATCTGTTCTTTGTGTTTTGTTCGGAATGGAAGTTTGAGCTGAGCTCTTTTGGGAGTGGAGTGTTTGTTAGATGTTGGAATGGATCTGAGAGTTGGAAAGAAAGAGTGTTGGTAGGATTCATTTATAGGAGGTTGGCTGATAGGTTTCCATTTTCCTCTTGCCAGTTAAGGGTTGTTGTGATTAGAAAATGGGGCTGAGTTTATGGGACTCTCACATGGCTTAGCTCAGATCAAAATCAGATGTATTAATTAGTTAAAAGGACTGACTTTTTTTCTAAGTGAAAAAATATTATCTTTCTCTTTTTATAATTGTCTGCATGGGTTGTCTTCACTCGATGTGTACCTGCAGTCTGCAGAGCAGTTGCTGCTTTCAGATATTAGATTAGTATGAGAACAATAGTAATGCTTAAACATTTGAAGTTGTTTGAAAATGTATCCAACTTTAGATCGATTTTTGATAAGAATCCTGTCCAGTCAAACTATTTGCTTTTAAACTACTAATATTGTACTACCAGATTGTTGACATGATAAAGAAATATATCTCGTATGCCGATCTGGGATATGGTTGGTGTGGATAAACTCATGGAAGCAGTTACCTGGGTATCTGTCGAAACTCATAGGCCTAGCTGGGGAGACTAATGTGCAGGCAAGTTGATAGAGATCATCCTTTGTGCCACTGATCTATGATTTCCCTTTTCGGTTGTTTTTATGTTACTTTATTTCATTGTTTCTGACCTTGTTTACATTTTAAAATAGGGTGTTAACAAAAGGAAAATGTGTTCATTTTGTATCAATTTTGCCAAAGGGCAAGGATTAAAACAATGGTGCAACTGCCATAATTGAACTACTCTTTTTTGTTTTTTATTTTAATTGTTTTTGCATTGCTTTATTGCTTGTTTTCCATTGTTGGGCATGGATTTCGCGCAACGCGCGCTACCATGCTAGTACTAGTATAACTGTATAAGAAAGACAAAAACAAAATTAAAAGAAAAAAGTCATCTATCTCACTCTCTAAGGTTGAGTGTCGCGTGAGTCGATCTCCCGAAGCCTGAGCGGCAGTGATGCCGCCGGCGGAAGGATTAGGACCGACGACTGAACCGCCTAAGGCATCGTATGCAGCGGCGGTAAGGGACCCAGTCCCTGGCCACCAACTGCACTCCCAACCGGTTTCCTTCTGCGACGCATTAGGCCTGGGCTCGTCTGGTTCCTTCCAAGGCCACCCGGCGGTCTCCTTCTCCAATGACAACATACATGTTCTCTCCTTTCCGTTCAAATACGCCCTCGTTGGTACATTTCCGTCTGGGAGGCCCCCCATCCCAGCGATTAGAAAAGCATTCGCCGCACTAGGGTTTTGCCAACCTTACTCTGTCGGCCTCCTACATCGGAATACTGTTCTGATAAATTTCAAATCCGACCTCGATTTCCAAAGATTTTGGGAAAAATCTGTCTGGGATTTCTTTGGGTACCAGATGTTGGTCACCCGTTGGACTCCCTCTTTCTCCATTGACCGCGACTCCCCTCTCGCCCCAGTTTGGGTGTCACTTGAAGGATTGCCAATACACCTTCATGATATTCGGGCCCTTTTCTCTATAGCTACGTTACTGGGGAAACCTATAAAAATCGACACCCCTACTGCCAATTTTTCAAGGCCTTCAACCGCCAGGATCTGTATTGAAATTGATACTTCACTTGAACTTCCCCAAAAAATTTGGATAGGAAATGGTGGTACTGGATTTTTTCAGAATATACTTTATGAAAAATTACCATTGTTCTGCCACACCTGCTCTCGGTTTGGCCACTCATTTACAGAATGCCCCCGGTCACAAAGCCAGGTTTTGCAAACTGAAAAAAGTGCATCAGTCCCTACTGTTAACATTCCTGATGCCCCCATGATCTGTATTAATACTAATGATTCAACTGTCCCTGTGCTCATTCCTGTTACGACCCCAATTGCTGCCTCTCTAGGTTGTGATGCTCCAGTGGCAGGTGGTTGTGATGAGTTCTCTGGAATTTCTGTTGCTGAAAATGCTGTTATTGAACACCCCTCCCCTCCCTGTGATGTTGTTTGTTTCAATGCTACCCCTGATAATTCTGTGGTTGCTTCTGAACAACAACCACCTCATTTGGTTGCTTCAGAACATCCCTCCCCCTGTGATGCAATTGGATTCAATGCTACCCATGATTTGTCTATGGTTGGTTTAGAACACCATTCCTCCCCCTATGATTTAGTTGGTCACACTGATGTACCTGATTCAGTGTGTGATGACCATGTTATTGAAGCTTTTGACTCCTGTCTATCTTAGGATCTGCTGCCGATCCCACTGTCCATTTTGATGCCCGTGAAACTACACCTTCAGCTAAGGTTGGCCCCGTAGACTTAAATGCTATTGATGCTACACCTGTAGCTAAGGTTGGCCCAGTTGCTTGTGTTGCTGATAATCATGCCCCTACTGATGCACTTAAGTTTGATGAACCCCAAGTGGCTACCTGTAACCAGGCGGTAACCGCAGGTACCAATGGAGAAGATGACCCTGATGACTTTACAACGGTGAAAGGGAGAAGAAATAAAAACACGAGCTCGGTACTCATCCCAACTTATGAAGAAAGGGACACCCAACTATTTTACCATGTGGGATATACCTCGCACCCCATGGTCACCAGGAGTCAGTCCAAAAAACCACAAAACGCAACGGACTATTTTCTATACCCGGTTGACGAAAAATTTGACTCACCACAAAAATTGGCGAATGCTCTCAAGCGCTATATAAAATACCACCCGGAAAGAAACACTTTCCAGCCCTATCTTCAGAGAGCAATCAAATTTCACAACAAATACAATAGAGCTATCTCAGCATCACTCGGAATCCCTACAAAAAATTTCAACTACTAATGTACTATTATTTCCCCTATACTTTTTCCCCCCTTACTTTTTCTTCCCTTTTGTACCAGTTTAGACTTTATTTAATAAATTAGGGAGATGTTCCCCGGCACTCCCCCACCTCGTGTGGTTTAGGGAGTGTTTGCAATTGCTTCAACTTTAAAAAAGTGATTTTTTAAAGTGATTTGGGGAAAAGTGATTAATAGTAAAAGTTGGTAGTGTTTGAGAAAAAAGTGATTCTGAAAAAGTAAAAGTTGGTAGTGTTTGGTAAAATAAGTACTTTTTGTGTAATAGAAAAAGTAAAAAACAGTTTAAAGCACCCTTCCACCTGCTTCCAGCTTTTAACTTTTAAGTGATTAATTTAAGCAGAAGCTGTCATTTGAAAACGCTCTTTTTAACTTTTTTTAAGCCAAAAGCTGAAAAGTGCTTTTTTTTAATCCACTGCAAACACTCCTTTAATCCGGGACAAAAAAAAAGTCATCTATGCGTACACACTCCGCAAGTGAGGAAGAAAAAAAAAAGAGTTTAAATAAAGATGCTACGTGTAAATTGACCTGCTCTAACGGGTCATCTCATGCCACATTGATCATTTTAAATGAGTACGTGAAATATGTGATGCCCGATTATTTTTATACAAGGACTTAAGTGATATGTTGAAAATAGTATAAGAACTTATTTGCTTCCTTTCCATTAAATAAAAGTAGCTTCCATTCATCATTTCACAAAAAAAAGTAGCTTCATCAGTTCATCAAGGAAAAAGTTAGTGAAAACAGACAAATAAGGCCTCAAACTATTTGCGTTTTTGCAATCGGTCTCCGAACCAAAAGAATACAAATACATTCCTCAACTCATTGAAAATCAAGCAATCAAGTCCCATTTTACCTGCTGGTGCAGGTAAGTAGGCCTGTCAATGGGTCGGGTCTAGACCCGGACCCGACCCGGACCCGGTTGTTTTTAACGGGTATGGGTCCTTATTTTATTCCGTTTATCCGGACCCGAACCCAGACCCGTTAGTACTTTTAATAAACGGGTCGGGTATGGTACTTATGATTCCGACCCGTTAAGGACCCGGACCCATTTAAAATTTCTTATTAGTATTTATACACACACACTAATACATAAAGAGATTAGTTATAATACTTCAAATAAAAATACAAACTAATATATATAAAGTGATTAGTTTTAATTCTTTGATTAAAAAGAAACAAATTAATACATACCTAATGTATACGTGATAATATAATAGTACGTAGTATTTAATATGCTTTTAGTCCAAAAGAACTTTTTTTGACCTAATTTCTAGTCTAATATACGAGCTTTCTGTGGGAGAGAAAGAGACACAAAGTGCGGAATTGTACACATCTACAAGAACCGATATTTTATTGAATAAAAGTACTAATTTTCTATGATAAACCTTGATTTTTTTTTTGAAAAATGAAGATATATTTTGCTTTTAAATTTGTGCACTTTGATTTACATTTCATATACATGTTTTACTATTTTTAAACAATTATATAATGTTCTGTCAAAAAAAAAGTTATATAATGTTGTGCATATGATACTTGGCGGGTCTACCCGACCCGGTTCCGAGACCCGTTGGGTCCGGGTCCGGGTCCAAATTTTTAGACCCGCCGGGTAAACGGGTCGGGTCCGGGTCCTTTATTTACTTAGCGGGTCCGGGTCTGGAACACTACGTTCCGACCCGGACCCGACCCATTGACAGGTCTACAGGTAAGGAGGTGAGAAACTACCGATACCAGCGGATAAAAAGGACCGAGTTGCTTGATTTTTAATGAGTTGGGGTGTGTATTTATAATTCTACCGGTTCAGGGGCCTGATTGCAACATCACAAATTGTTCGAGGGTTTAAACTTATAGCATTACTCCCAAACACACATCATGCAAAATTAAATTCTAATTCCTAAATTGACGCCAACTCCGTATTTCCGTAGGGACTAATAGGATATAGCAAGCTCTAATTCAAAATCCTAGTTGAGGAGGCATAAGAAACTAAATACTAGTATATATTCTGGATTAACTCTTAAAAATCTTACTCCTTCCGTCCCATTTAAAGGTTCCCGTTCACTATTCACATGGTTAACTTAAATCATTCTTAACCTTTTGCTTTATATATATCAAATTTTTATGAAATTTATATTTTTTTAATCAGGCTTTGTAGCGACTTTAATGTAGTTTCTGAATATGTAAATTTTATTTACTAGAAATAATCAGAGTGTGAACAGGCATTGAGTTGCTTTATCGTCAGTCAAACATCGTAACGCGAACCGGGAACCTCTATATGGGACTTCGGGAGTAATACTTACATCATTAGACTACAATTTATACACAAATTGAGTCATTTGATTCTTTATTGAGCTAGTTTGTAGGGGCAGAACTCTAGGGGGCCAGGGGCAAGTGCCCTTCAGGGCTTAACCCACACCCAACTCCAAATAAGAAGAAATATACTCCCTTCGTCCTCCAATTAAGTTCTCACTTTCCTTTTTGGGCAGTCCCTAAATTAAGTTCACACTTCAATACTTTCCTTATTTGGCAAATTATCTACATCAAAACGTGTCAAACAGTGTTTAAACAGTGTTAAACAGTGCACTGCATAGTAAAGTCAGATTTATTTTCGTAATATGTGTAAAGTCAAATCAGGAACTTAATTGGAGGACGGAAGGAGTATATATCTTAACGTGAGAAATGAGGAGGATTCACATTTATCTTCACATTTAGTTTCTTCGAAAATGATTTTCTTCAAACTGTAGTTTAAAAACCAAACACAAAATCCTTTAATCGCGTAATAAGTTTCAAAACAACATTGGTCTCAAAATCACATTCGTCAAACAATATTCTAAATATTCAATATGTTTCTCTTTTATCCTGAAATGCCATATTGCCATATAGTTAGGTTTCTCTTCTTAAATAATAATGGCCCGATTTTCCTTTTATAAGGCATCAAACAAAAAAAAAATCAATATCGTCCTTCAATTAATCTTTACTGGTGTTGTAAATTCATCATCAAAAGAGATGACCTATTGAGAAAATTGTTGAATAATCTATGCAAAATGTAGAACTTACACCAAAAAATTGAATGCAAGTATATACGTTTTTCACACAATGAAGCACCAATATGCACCTGGGAAAAGAAGTCACCTGCGTGGAATATAAGAAATATCCAATACCAACCCTTATAAATCTTTATAGCAACAAAATCGAACAGAGATGAGTAAATAAACAAAACAGTTAAATATGATCTGATAAGTTGTTGTATATATACGTAGGCAAGCATCTACAATCTACACAACAATATGTGAATTGTATACATGTACGGAGTAATTGTTAAGACGAGACACTTCATCTGGATCGTGTCATCATTCATTTTTTCGTCAGTTCGTCATTCTTTTTGTTTTATCATGTCGTCATTTTTCATAAGGGGGCTCACACCATGGATCGATTTGGCTCTAATACCATGATAAATATCATACGCATATAAGGTATGAAACTGTTTAGGAGGAGCAACTCATGTGTTAATATAGCATTTGGTTCATCCAAACTTTTCCGATGTGAGATATTTTAACAGTAATTACTTGATTGAAGAAATTAATGTGAAATCTCAAAGCTCTTTGAAAGAAATAAATTGAAAGTAATGTAAAATCTAAAAGAAAAATTTACGATGAAGTGCCTCTTTGAAAGAACTAACTTATATGAAATCTGAAAGCTCCAAATTCCACTCAAATGGTTTACTGAAGGTTTTGTAATGGCATTATTTAATCTTCACACTTTGACTTCACACAAAATAAGGAAAGAAATTTGACTTTACTGTAGAGTACACTGTTGAGGCACTATTTGACACTGTTGAAACACTGTTTGACACTGTTTAGACACTGTTTTGATGTAGATTTCTTTGCCAAAATAGGAAATAAGGAAGTGTGAAATTTATTTTAGACCGTTCCAAAAAGGAAAGTGAAGTTTATTAAAAACCGGAGAGAGTATTATTTATTATTGTCTTTGGGTAGTGACACGTAGTACGTACCTATGGTGTATTTATTAGTAGCTCCTCTCTATTCAAGAGAATTGCAACTATCAAGATTGGCTTTTTAGTTCCCCATGATATCTTCCACAAAAAAAAGGATGACAGCTTATCCCTGAGGGCCCCCAACACTGACCAGACGGCACGATGGGAGGATGTAAATTGGACTATTATCACGATCTGACAGATAGAGAGTGGGGCTATGTCCCCAGTACTTGCAGAAGTCCTATACATTTTTCATCATAGTAACCCCTCATCGCAGTTGCCGGGATTCAAACCCGAGACCTAACTCTTGTGGCACTTCCTCGCTACCAGTTGAGTTACGTCCACCGGTCCCATGATATCTTCCACAACCTTCTCACAATGCATGGGCCATGGAGCCATTAAAATTTGCCTCGTAAGTCTCCTAAAATGCTCCATTTCAGTTTCCCATGTTAATTAATATGCGGCAATTAAGATCAGAAATCAATTCTCTGCTACTTCAATTTCTCAAATATGTGGCCGAAACTTTTTAAAGCAATAAGGAGCAGCTTTGACAGCAATTGGCCGCCCTTTCTAGTTTCTACTCTAAAAGACCTGCTACGGTGTTCCCGCCCAAAATCTTCTCCCCATTATTTTGTTACTCCCTCCATCCCCTTTTAAATGAGACGGGAGATGGTGGCACGGGTTTTAAGAAAAGTGAGTTTGTGTGGTTGATATTAATTGATAAAGTAAGAATAAAGTCAGAATGATTTTGAGCCACACAAAGTTTACCAAATAAGGTATGAGACAATTAAATAGGGACATCCCAATATGGTAAAACGGGACATTTAAAAGGGGACGGAGGGAGTATTATATATATAGATATAGATATAGATTACTGAGAAGGTGAATGGAAGTTTAGGGACATAAAAATTTTACACCATTTAGTCGGCTATGTCAGAAAATAATTACTTTACCCGAAAGTTTGAAAGTATAAAACTCTGAAATATTCTCAATTTGTTATACTATAGTTGCCATGATTCATTTCAAGTAAAAAATTGATGAATTTTGGAAAATCAGAAATATATAATTTCGATTACAATTTGGTGTGATATTGATATATATTCCCAAATTTTAAAAATAACGTATAAATCCCTATTTACTTAGGTGATATGACTCAGAGTGCAGAGATAATACTTCCTGTGGTTCTTGAAAGGAGATATAAATCCCTTTATATGGAAGGAGGTCATATGCAATTTCATATGATATTAATCTTGCATTTGTAAAATTATGAAAAAATTTATTTTTATTTTGGTTAATGTCTCGATTAAGCAAAATAATTTGTTACAGTCTGAACTCTTGTAGTCTATTTTTTCATGTCTTGTCTCACTTTTGATTAAATCAATCCAATTAAAAATATTCTAAACTCATTTCACATTTGTATAAATATGAATATATGGGCTTAATGCGAAATCAACTTGGCGCTAATCGAGTTTGAAATGATCAATCCCTCCACCTATAGAATAAGTCAAACAAAAAATTGAAAACAATTAGTTTACTAGTACTATATTAAAGATTTATTTATTTTTGAAAAATATTATTTAAAAGATAATATTCATATTAATCAGTTATTGTGTTTGATGATTAATTATAAAACCATTTTTGAAATAGTTAAGGAATACTGTTTTATTTAAAGAGACCGCCGGTGGATGCCCTCGGAGCTTTGATAAACCAAATAAATTTAATGACTAAAATTTAATGATAAATAAATTTTTACATCTTCAAAAATCATCTTCCCTAAAAATCTAGGCGTTTTTATTTGAATATATATTACTCCGTACTAATTTTGAACCAATTACCAAAAAAGTGAGCACTTTTAAAAAGGGGCAAAAAAGTGACCAAGAAGGTAATAATAATGTCATTCCCAGATTTTAATGTCACTATCTTGTTTTAATGTCACTATCAAATGTCACTGCTTCCACCGCCCGTGTCACTGTAGCCACCGCCCGTGTCACTGCGGCCACTGCGCGTGTCACTACGGCCACCACCCGTGTCACTGTAGCCACCGTCCGTGTCATTATGGCTGCCGTCGACGTGGCACTATAACCGCTGCCCGTGTCACTATAATCTCTAGACCTTCCACCGCTCTCCACCATTGCAGGTACCCTGCCGTCGCCCCACTCCGGCAGCCAGTCTCCTGCCCCCACTCCTGTCACCACCTGCTGCCCAGTACCAACCGGAAACCGCTGCCGCCCAGTACCAACCGGAAACCGCCGCCCAGTACCAACCGGAAACCGCCGCCTCCCAAAACAGTGACCCCACAAGCCCCCTCCCCTACGGTGTGCCCCCCACCGGCCCTCATCGGCGACCACCACCTCCGACCACCAAGCCACAACCCCCTCCCCTGCGTCACCCCAGCCCCGCAGTAGCCCCCACCACTCACAGCAGCCCCAAACCCCGGCCAACCCTTGCACAATCACCGATTAGGCCAACTCAACCCCTCCACCCCTCCACCACTCGCACAGACCTCCTCCAACCCCACCACCCCAGCCCTGCTCTGCACCCCCTCAAACCGTCACTTTCTGCCCCGACCTCCTACAATCTGTAACCTAACACATAGTAAAAGACTCAGATCTGCGAATTCCGGACAGAAGAAAGTCGGATTTGCATAATAAAAGCCTCAAATCCGCGGATTCCGGGCAGAAGAAAGGAGAACAAGATAACATAGCAGTCGAGCGATGGATGTATGCGGTGTTCCGAGCTTCTCGTCGCTGGTTGGAGCTCCTCTCAGCCGGTGGTTCGCTATGTGTTCGACAATGGAGGAGTGATGGAGATCGATCGATCCTTGCTGTGAGCTCGACGATGGAGGCGATGGAGGGCGATGGAGACTGATCGATCCTTCTTCCCAGCCGCGTTCGATGTGTTGATGGGAAGAGAAGCCGCCGTCCCTAGTTCGTGCGCAGGAGAAAAGAAAGAGCGGAAGTTTGAAGGCGGGTCACTTTTGGTCAAAACATAATTCACTCATATTTTTGCCTGATAAAAGATGTGGGGTTATATTTGTGCCATTCTTTCAAAAATCTACGATTGTTTTCTTTATGATTTGAAGTTATGTTCCAAAGAGGCAAAGACCCATGCTTCTCGGGTTGTGCACACAATGATTTAGTTTGCAAAATCATTTCATATCAATTGAGATTGTGTAATTTAATTTAAACAAATTTTAATACTCGTATAGTATAGATCGAAAAAGAATGGGCACCACAGATCACAAATCCTCCATTATTATAACCTCTCTAATTCACTTCTAACACATCTATTCATACGGCCTATTTTTCAGGAAACGTACTATGCTACAATAGCCAATGTTACAATGTGTACAATGCACATGTGATATGAATGATAGCCACATAAATATTAGCAAATAAATTATCTCTTTCCTTATTTGAATAATTTTATACAATTTTGGTAAGTTTTTTCCTGCAATGTCAATATCTAGACGGTCTTCTTGACATTGTGGAGAAAAACTTACCAAAACTGTATAAAACTATTCAAATAAGAAGCTAAATAATTTATTTACTAATTTTTATGTGATTATCTCTCATGCTATGTGTGCACCGTGCAGGGGCGTCTTTAGCATTTTGGAGGCCCCAGACAAAAAAATACTTAATATTAACAGACCATGAGGCTGTTTGTCAAAACTGTTTTTCGGCTTATCAGCCAATTTTTTCACCAAACACATAATTTTTACTTTCGCGCGTTGAATTGTGTAATAAACAAAAAAAAGTAAGGTTGGAGTTACTTTTCTGATTGTATTGGCTGAAGTTATTGTAGATGACCATTTTAGCTATTTTGACATATAAATTTTTTCTTTATTTTATTAATAAAATATATTTTAAAAATAATTTTTTCTTAAATCAGCAGAATCATTCAATGCAGCCACTCCTGCCAGAACTTCATAAATTCCAGCAGAATCAGCCAAAACAGCCAATTTTCGTGCTAACAAACGGGCTCCATATCATTGTAATTTCATGACAACACCTAAAAAAAAAACCGAGTCAACAAAAAACCAAATTTCAGAAATGAAGTCATTAGTGACAATCTCATAAATACACAAAATACATAGTTTACTACTTCAATATTTTACAAGCTACACTTCAAGTATTTATACTCTCAATATGTCAATATTACTTAATGTACCAATATATCAAATTACTTAAATTACCAACAAGGAACAACCCCAATATGTCAATATTAAGTATTATATATAGGAGTGGGCAAAAATACCGAAAAATCGGTATACCGCACTTACCGTACCGAAAAATACCGGAAAATACCGAAAAATTGGTATACCGTCATTTTCGGTACGGTATCATACCGTACCGATCTAATTCGGTACGGTAACGGTAAATGTTATCAAATACCGCGGTATACCGGTATAATACCGTACCGACTCTCTACTCAACAATTACTTTTAATTCTAATATATTGTAAAAATCCATTACAATTTTGAAGCTCAAAATTAATACTTAAGTTGGTTACAAATACAAAAATAAAGGCTCAATTTCTCAAACCCACTATAACCTTATAGGCTTCTACTACGCTAACCTTAATGACTAATGAGTAATATAGAAATGTCAAGAAACAAGTCCATCTTGTTCCAAGAGCTTGCAAGTCGTGATGGTTGGGTCGCTAAGTAGCTGACGAGTGAAGAGAGATACATTTATGTGACAAGTGTATCTACATAGGGATTCCGCGAGTCGAGACATACAACTTTGTCCGAAAGTCTTATTCAATTTAAAAAAAATTATAAAATGACTAAATACACAATATGATATTAGGAATAAATGAATAGTTTTATTTATTTTTGTTAGAGATCACTATTGATTTAATTATATCTATATTGTTCAAGTTATTTTAGGAGAATGTGTTACTTTTTAATATGTGGCATGTTGAACAACTTAAATATACTAATAATAATTATTGTTTAATATTGAATTGACATCAATAGATTATTAATTGTACTTCGTAACACTTTAATAATAGATTTAATATGTCGCTAGTATTAACGATTTAGTATATTTCGTTAGTCTATGATAATTTTTTGTATTGGGAGACATGCACGGTAATTTACCGATACCGTACCGTTACCGAACCGAAATTTCAGTATACCGAAATGCGGTATACCGAAACTTCGGTAAGGTAAAGGTATGCAAATTTTGCATACCGAAAGTTTTGGTACGGCAAAGGTATGAGAAAAAATATAAGGTATACCGTACCGAACCACCCCTAATTATATATATCAAAAATGATGTTTGTACCCACTCTTATACCCACTTTTGTACCCACCTATGTTTGTGAAGTGTTTTTTTTGTCTCTGAACCCCGGATCATAGACAATATTTTGCATAAACAAAATATTGTCTGTGAATCGGATTCACAGACAAAAAAACACTTCACAAACATGGTGGGTATAAGGTGGGTATATGAGTGGGTACATCAAGTATTGTTGTATATATATTAACTCAATAAGCGTTAATCATTGGTAATTAATGCTTCGTATATTCCTTCTCAGCTTAACCCTTGTTAAACAATCAGAAGTCGCACATATCCAGAGAATAAGACTAATGAGATAACAAGACTCGGGCAAAGTGATAAAGAGCATAAGGCGGTGGACAATTCAGAGGTTATGCCGTTTGCGCTCGCCGGATGGCGTTGCCGCGTTTGTGCACCAGCGGTTCCTTATTCCTCTTAGAATGCTTTGGTTTTTCAGATGCTACGTATTAGAATTTGGGAATTGGAAGGATTCGGGCATTTGGATTAATGATTGTTTTGCGGTCTTGGGAACGGAATTGCAGAGTGCTCGATTGCTCTTCCGGTGGAAGTCTTTCATTTTCTAAATCTAATTATCCATAATACTAATATTTTTAATTTTTGAGGCCCCATTGGTAAGTGAGGCCCAAGGCAAATGCCTGGGCAAACTGGCCCTATATCCGCCCCTGGCACCGTGCACATTGTAGAATTGAAGATGTTCTCACTTTTATGGTGTGATGCTAACCTGATTGGTTTAAGATTCATTTCCTACTATAAATACATGCTCTACAAATTCGAATCACATTATCCATTCACAATAGCTTGATATTGCTTCTGATTCTTTTTTCTTTTTTGACTTTGTACTGTGCTTCAAATTCTTATCTTAATTGCCTCGATCATTTTGATACAAAATGGAGTAGATTTGTGGCCAGCTTTTTAATTCTACATGGAGAGATCTGCATAATAAGAAAATGAAGAAATTAGGTATTCTATAAATCTATAATTCTATTACATAATTATAAAACATGTATGTATGAAAACAAAATACAACCGATGGGCAGTTGGAATATGTTTTATGTATAGTATACACGTAGCATTGGTAGCAAATAGCGATTCTCAAATTAGTCTCCAACAAGAATGATAGGGATACCAATATGGAGTATATATATGACTATATGTATGCTTTTCCTTCGTACTCATTTAATCTCACGGCCAATATTTTTACTTGGATTTATTTTGGTCGATGTTTGTATCCATACTTATTTCAGTCTCAGATCAGAGTTAAACAATCTGGATTACACCATAATAGACTTTGAGCAATTATAAATACACAAAGATCAAACATTTTTCATACCAGACTAGCTCAGACTAGACTACAAAATTTCATTCTAATTATAAACTATCTTACATCTCATATTTAATCTCAATTTTTTTTTTATCTTTTTTGACATCCACGAATAAAACTTTAAGATAACATATGTGTATATTTTCAGAGTTCCTTTATTTTGGTCTGATATTTTCGCAAAAATATCTTATTCCAACTTCTCATTTTGGTCCTAACTAAATGCCTCATATCAACATATACTCCATATGACTCTCTATTCCAACTTCTGCTCTCTAAATGAATAAAAGCAATTTTAGATCCAAACACCCCTCAATTGTGCAAAAAAAAACACACCATGTTACGTACGTATTTCATTTGCCTTCACGTGTAATTCACTCATAATTTGTGTTTTTGAATTATATTAGAATACAATGTTGCATCTTGCGAGTTTGCAACATCACATGCAATATTAGGCCATAAATAAAATGATTTAATGGACAAAGTCCGCTGAAAATTTATCTTCAGCACATTTCATCCTAAAATCATCTCTAAAGCGTAAGAAAATGAATTTTTATTAAAAATTAATACGTATATGATGCCGATTAGCAAAAACAGAGGTCACAAATGGACACGTAATTATAAATTTTGTATTTGTATTTTTTTGTAATACGTATATCAGGCCTATTAATTTCTTATCATTATCATGTTCTCTACCATAGAATCAAATTTAGTGGAAAATAATTATGTAAGACTAAAATTCATGGTAATTTCTAAAAACCAATCAAGTTTTATTGCTTCCCAATATATGACCAAACACATAAAAATTATTAGAAAGAAAAATGTTCAATAATGTTAGGTTATGCATGCATGCATGACATATAACATCATATTAAAGAAAAAGATATCTCATATTTTGGAAAACACATAAAATGTCAGTCACACTTAATAACAGATTTAGGCTAAACACGGGTGGATTATTAGTATAATAAGAAGATAAAAAATTGGTCATTGAGGATATTAGAAGTTTGGAACTGGGAACTTTATCGAAGCACGAGTCACCGCTTTAGGGTTGGTTTGCAACAGCTTATTAAATTAAAAAAAAAAGCACTTCTCAGCTTTTGGCTTAAAAAACACTTATTTACCAAACACTACTAATTTTTACTTTTCTCGGCTTTCGTGTCAAAAGTGTTTTTCCATTTTCTATTACACAAAAAACACTTATTTTACCAAACACTAACAACTTTTACTTTTCAAAATCACTTTTTTCTCAAACACTATCAACTTTTACTACTAATCACTTTTTCCAAATCACTCCAAAAGTGCCTTTTGAGAAGCAGTTGCAAACACTCTTATATGTTTTAATATAAGAAGTAGTTGCAATCACTCCAAATCACTTTTACTATTCTTTTCCGTTGATGATGTTTTAATACTTCCGAAGTTCCGATATATGTACATCAGCACTCAGTTATATAGTACTCCCTCCGTCCCCAATTAAATGTCCCATTTTATCATATTGGGATGTCCCTATTTAAATGTCTCATACCTCATTTGGTAAAGTTTGTGTGGCTCAAAATCATTTTTACTTTATTTTTACTTTATTCCTACTTTATCAATTAATATCAACCACACAAACCCACTTTTCTTAAAATTCGTGCCACCCTCTTCCGGGACTTTTAAAAGGGGACGGAGGGAGTACTAATAGTGGTATGATATATTCTTTCTATCCGAAAAATGATTTGCAAATTTGATTTTTTTTTGGATAAAATTGTTTCATTTTAATATATAAATTCTTAATTAAATTTTAGGAAAATGGTCAAAATGCTACATGAAGTTGTTTCAGGTGGCGTTAGTAGTACTTCATTTTATATCTGAAACTCCAAAGTACATGAACTAACATGTTTAAAGTCGATTAAGTAAATTTGTTTTGTTAAAAAGTTAAAAAGTTAAAACTATCAATTTGTAATATATCGTTACAGTCCAAGTCATCAAAAAACTAATTTATAAACTCTAATTTTCTCCAGTTCACTCGTTTTCATGCACCTATGCTCTTCATTGTATATTTCTCACATTTGTTCTCCCTTCTCTCGCTCTTCATCTTATATTTCTCTCGTCTGCTCTCCAAGGACGAAGTCATGGCACTGGGCCGGACAGGAGCAGTGTAACACTTGCAATTCAATTTAAATGGATTAATAGTACTAATCATACCAACAAGATGCATCTCCTTTTAAGGTAGCTCATCCACAAAGAACTCCAAAGTTAAGCGTGCTTGCATGTGAGTAGTCTTGGGATGGGTGACTCCAGAGAAGTTTCTCAGGGCACGCACGGATTATGAGCAGTACAAAGAATATTTTTTGGAAAAAAATCACACAAAATTTTTACCTTAAAATTAAAGCATTTTTAAATTTTGAGGTGGGTTAGGGACTAGGTTGGCCCCCTCTAGTTCCACCCGTGCTGCACTCCTTCTCTTTCGTCTTCTCTCCCTGCTATTCCGCCGACTTCTTCTTTTTTTTTGAAAGAGAAGAAGAAAATAAAATAGAGCACAAAGAAGAAGCCGACAAGATAGCAGGGAGAGTAGGCGGGAAAATATAAAGTGTAGAGCGGAGCGAAAGGAGAGCAGACGAGCAAAGTATAAGATGAAGAGCGAAGGTGAAAACGAGGGGATTGGAGGAAAACAGTGTTTATAGATTAATTGTATGATGTCTTCGGCTGCAACTGTATAATACAAACGGATTGTTTGGTTAGGTCAGCTATTTTAACGTCCTGACAGAGCAAATGTACTTGATTGACTATAAAAATACAAGTTCATGTACTTCTTCTATTTTGACGTACTACTTACTCCCGTCGAAACTAGGGGTGAGCATAACCCGAACCCACCCGACCACCCGATCGGGTCTGCCCTCTTGTAGCCGATTGGGTCGGTTGACCCGAACCCGAAAACCCGAACCGAAAAGCCCAGCCCATGTTTTAAGGGTTATGGGTTACGGGTAGGGTATTATAAATCCCTACCCGACCCGCCCGACCACCCGAACTACCCATACTATATATACGAATTATTTAACCCTAACCCTAACCCTAACACTCCAGCGCCTCCACTCTTCACTCGCAACTCTCTCTCTCAATCTCTCACTTTCTCGGTCTCTCCTACTGCGACTCCTGCGAGTCTGCGACTTCTCTCTAACCCATCCCTGTCAACTCTCCGTCGTAGGTCCGACCTCTGTAGTCTGTTTGTACCTCCGGACTCCGGTGGAAGCTTGTACTCCGATTTCATTGCTTCTTCGTACCGGGCTTACGAAGTTACGAAGTTTGCAAGGCATTGTGGTCTTCTACTCTTGTGATCTTGTGGATTCGTGGAAGCTTGCAACCCATTCGATAATTTTAATTCTTACTGAGGTATAAACGTTAAATACCTAAATTGTATGCTTGGTCCGTTGTGAATCTGTGATAAACCATTTAATGCATGTTCCGATATGTATTATTGCCTTTGAAAAGTGATTTGGTGGAAGCATGATCCCTAAGTGTGATGTGTTATCTGTTTTATATATGAATTAGTTGTATTATTTTGATGCACTGTTATGTGTTTGGTGGAAGCTTGAAACCCTAGATTCGGACCATGATACCCTTTGTATGAACTACCTATTAATCTGTGATGCTTTGGTGATGCCTATGAATCTATGATTCTGAGATTTTGATATAAATGGCCTCTGAATATGTGATGCCTCGATGATACCTGTGTGATTATGAGATTATTATATAAATGGACCCTGAGTGAAGATGATGGTTGATTTACTATTAGTTCTGAGTCTTTTGACATGTGTTAAAGTTGCCTTTTTCTACTCTAACACTCAAACGAGTAGTTAGAGTGAACTGGTATCTTCTAAGTCTGTAGAGAAGTGAATAAGCCTACTGCTTATATCCTTCTGTAGATCAGCTTGCTGATTGTTCCAGACTTTAATGTAATTGTATGATGTTGTGTTCAATCTGGAAGCTTGCATTGAGTTTTTTGAACTATATATTCCTGTCACCTATCAGAATGGAAGTTGAATGTATGGATACCATACCTGCATATTAATCTGTGATGCTTTGGTGATGCCTATGAATCTATGATTCTGAGATTTTGATATAAATGGCCTCTGAATATGTGATGCCTCGATGATACCTGTGTATAAATGGACCCTGAGTGAAGATGATGGTTGATTTAATATGAGTTCTGAGTCTTTTGACATGTGTTGAAGTTGCCTTTTTCTACTCTAACACTCAAACGAGTAGTTAGAGTGAACTGGTATCTTCTAAGTCTGTAGAGAAGTGAATAAGCCTACTGCTTATATCCTTCTGTAGATCAGCTTGCTGATTGTTCCAGACTTTAATGTAATTGTATGATGTTGTGTTCAATCTGGAAGCTTGCATTGAGTTTTTTGAACTATATATTCCTATCACCTATCAGAATGGAAGTTGAATGTATGGATACCATACCTGCATCTGGCTCTCAACCTCCTCTGACTCCTGTTTCCCAAGAACCTATGGTGGAAGCTCATGATGCTGGGGCTAACACCAGCACACAACAGACTAATGTTGCTGGAAATAAGAGAAAGGAGGTAGAGTCCAGATCTAAAATATGGGATCAATTTGACAAGATCAAAGATAGTAATGGTGTTGTTGTCAAAGGAAAATGCATACATTGTGGTAAAATTTATTGTTGTCAGTCTAAGAAGCATGGTACTTCCTCTCTTAGAAATCACATACTCAGTTGTTTGAAATTGCCTGCCTCAAAGGATGCTAGGCAAGCCCTTCTCACTTTCCAACCAGTCCTGTGTAATCCAACATCTGAAAAAACTGGGGTGTTAGGGACTTGGGTGTTTGATCAGGTTGCAATTAGGAGAGCACTTGCTGAGATGCTTATCATTGATGAGTTGTCATTTAGATTTGTGGACAGACAAGGATTTAGGAAGTTTATCTCTGTAGCTTGTCCTAGGTTCCAAATTCCTTCTAGATGGACAATTGCTAGAGATATCTACCAAATCTTTTTAGATGAGAAATTAAGTCTGAAAAGGTTGTTTAGGGAACACACTCAGAGGGTCAGCATAACAACTGACACATGGACCTCTGTACAAAGGATCAATTACATGTGTATAACTGCACATTTCATTGATAATGAGTGGAAGCTGAATAAAAAAATAATTTCCTTTGTTCCTGTGACTTCCCACAAAGGAGAGTACTTAGCTAAAGCCCTAGAGTCTTGCCTGGTAGATTGGGGATTGAAATCTATCTTCACTGTAACTGTTGATAATGCAAGCAGTAATGACACTGCAATTGGTTTTTTTAAAAAGAAGCTTTTATCTTGGGGTGCCTCTTCTGTAAAAGTTAAGTACCTTCATATGAGGTGTATTGCTCATATCCTTAATTTGGCTGTCCAAGATGGCTTAAAAGAAAGTGATTCTTCTGTTCAAAGAGTCAGGGATGCTGTTAAGTATGTTAGAAATTCTCCTGCTAGGCTTCAAAAATTCAAGGACATTTCAGACTTGATTGGAATGGAAACTAAAGCTGGATTGCACCTAGATGTCCCAACTAGGTGGAATTCAACCTATTTGATGCTCAAATCTGCAATGTCCAATGAAAAAGTGTTTGAAGCTTATGAGGAGAATGAGAGTTCCTATCTTGTTGATCTGGGGAGTGAGAGTCCTGATGTTGGGGACTGGATTGCAATTGAAACTTTGGTGGTCATTCTTAAAAATTTCTATGATATGACACTTAGGATTTCAGGGTCTCTTTATGTCACTGCAAATACCTTCTTCTCTGAAATATCTGATCTGTTCCTTGTTCTCAAAGATATGGTTGCTTCAAAAACTGAATCTGTATCTAATATGGGGACTAGTATGAAATCCAAACTGGACAAGTACTGGGGTGATCCTGAAAAAATGAACATGCTCATTTTCTTTGCAAATGTGCTTGATCCTAGAGACAAATATGAGTACATGCCACATCAATTGAATGCTTTGTATGGGGATAAGATAGGTGAGGCATTCTTTGCAAAGATAAAGCTGGGTTTGAATGAGTTGTATGGTGATTATGTTACAAACTATGATGTTTCAGTCAGTGGAAGCTCTCAATTAACCCCCAGTTCTGTTTCTTTACAATCTCAGTCAACTGAAAGTAGGCTTGTATCAAAATTCAAAGCCCAATTGAAAAAGCAAAAACAAGATAGTGGCCTCTTAGGGTTGAAAAAAAACGAACTTGAACTATATTTGAGTGAGAACATTCTTGAGGAGGACAGTGAATTTGATATACTGAGATGGTGGAAGCTTAATGGTGAGAGGTTTCCTATCCTATCTAAGATGGCAAGAGACATTCTTGCTGTTCCTATTTCCACAGTAGCATCTGAATCCACTTTTAGTACAAGTGGAAGAGTGTTGGACTGTTTTAGGAGTTCTTTGAGTGCCAAAATTGTAGAAGCACTCATATGTGCTCAAGACTGGTTGAGGATGTCAAACCAGCCTGTGTCAGTTGAAGAAAATATTGAGGAGGTAGAAAGGCTAGAAACAGGTACTAACTTTTACTTATTTACTATTCAGTGTTTATATTTATACATATTGTTAACTTGTTATTGTTTTCAATGCAGAATTAACTAATGGCAATGTTGGTGGAGGCCCTTCTCTTGATGAGATAGTAGTATACTTTTTACCTTTATCTTTTAGATATGTAATATATTATTTCACTAATGATTTGCTATGCTTGTGTCAATGATATGGCTGTAAAAGCCTAACCATGTTGCTGTCATGGTAATGGAAGTGTTGCTGATTCACTGGTACAATTTCACCTAATTACTGTGTTTGTACTTTGTACAACAAGACATGGTAATCTTCTTTCACTCTTGAGTTAATTGATTAAGTGTAGCATGTATCTGGCAATGATGATAGCTTCCACCAAAAATGAAATTGATGGGTTGGTGTTGATTCTATTTCCATATAGTTTCGTATGCCCCCATTAATGGTGAAGTCAATTTAAATCTGAGCCAAATATAACAAGATACATGCTGCCTTAAGGGAAGTACTGGAAATCTGGAATTTGGTAATGTGAACATTGAGTTAATTGATTAAGTGTAGCATGTATCTGGCAATGATGATAGCTTCCACCCAAAATGAATTGATGGGTTGGTGTTGATTCTATTTCCATATAGTTTCGTATGCCCCCATTAATGGTGAAGTCAATTTAAATCTGAGCCAAATATAACAAGATACATGCTGCCTTAAGGGAAGTACTGGAAATCTGGAATTTGGTAATGTGAACATTGAGTTAATTGATTAAGTGTAGCATGTATGATGTATCTGGCAATGATGATAGCTTCCACCAAAAATGAAATTGATGGGTTGGTGTTGATTCTATTTCCATATAGTTTCGTATGCCCCCATTAATAGTGAAGTCAATTTAAATCTGAGCCAAATATAACAAGATACATGGTGCCACTTAGACTGTAAACTAGAATTTGCTTATGCATATGTATTTATGACTTATGAGTTATTAGATTAATTGTTGCATTATTTAAGCAGTGATGATAGTTTCCACCCAAAAAATTAAATTAAGAATACAAAACTGAGTCAAATTAAGGATATGTTGCTTGCTGCCTTGGTTTTACTACTGCAATTTTCCTATGTACTTATGAATTCTGAGTTCGTACATGAATTGTAGAATTACTTACTTAGTTACTTTGGCAATGATGATGGCTTCTAGCCTTCTACAGTTCTACGAGGAAATGAAATAAATGGGTTTGGTGTTGATTCTAATTATATAGTGATTAATGCCCCCATTATTAGTGAACTGAAATTTAATCTGAGCCAAATCTTATTGTATTTCTATATACTTTTGAATTTTTTTGTACTTCCCACTTCCCAAGTTCCCAGTATAGTTTAGTGTTTTATGATACTAATGTGCTTGTGACTTACATAGGAACAAAATCAATGATTGTTTGGTTGATGATCTGCGAAATTGCTCAAACCTGGAATTCTGGAAACACTATAGTAGTCAAGTGATGTCAAGAGTCAAGATCTGAAGACTTGTACATCAATTGAATGTTGTTAAACTTTTTGTTGGTACTTGTTGTTTTGGAACATTTGATTGGTCAAACTCTAAATGTTAAACTGCTTTATGCATAAGCAGTATAATTGTGTAAGTGTATAAGTAAGTACCAAGTAATATTGGAGAAATGTGTATGACTGTATGAGTGTATAAGTGTATAAGTTAGTTGTATTTGGAGTTGTACAAACTCTACTAATTTTGCAATTGCTTTTGATAACATATTATTATGTATTCTATTTGTGTTTGTAAAGTTTAGTTGTACAAAATTTTATTTTCAAGCTGATTTTATGAATTATTCATGTTATGTTTTTAATGGATTGTAATCAGCCCGAATGAGCCCGAAAACCGATTAAAACCGACCCAAATCCGAAATTGTGCAACCCGATTAGCCCGAAATCTTTTTTGGACGGGGTAGGGTTTTATATTCTCAGCCCGATAACCGAAAGGGTATGCAAAAACCCAACCCGTCCTACCCGAACCCGTCCGATGCTCTCCCCTAGTCGAAACAACTTCATGTACCATTTTGACCTTCTTCTCATTAAATTTTAGTTTGGTTTTTCCAACTTAAAGAGATTGTAATGTGGTTTCCGAATATGTAAGTTTTATTGATTAAAATGAATTATTTATCAATAGGAAGGTTTTAACATTAACCTTGGTTGAAAAAAAATGACTTTGCAAAACAAATTGGGACAAAAGTAGTGTATATATAAATATAAGTACGGAAATGTTCAGGTCCCCACGTTCGCACAGGAGCCTCCGTCCGAACATGGCCATTTGGGGCCCTTCCCGGTGGAATTTTTTGATGAATTTTTTTGAGCATCTTCCCCACCAAGTCTAGTTTGTCCATACCAAATTTCAGCTCAAAATTCGATCAAATCATTTTTTGAAGTTGACTGCGTTTTTATATGTATATTTTGGCGCAGTCAACTTAAAAAAAATGATTTGACTGAAGTCAGCTGAAATTTGATATGAACAAACTAGACTTGATGAGGAACATGCTCAAAAAATTTCATCAAAAAAATTCACCGGGAAGTGCCCCAAATGACCATGTTCGCACACTGTTCGGACCGAAAGTTGCTGGACAGGATCATTTCTCAATATAAGTATTCTTTTGTACTTCTTGAGTCATTTTTTATATAGTTGAGTTTCGACCTCTTGAGTCATTTTTTTACTCAACGGAAAAGGGTGATAAAATATTTTGCATACTTTTTAGGAAAACTGTCAAATAAGTCATCCTACTATATCCAAAAAGTTAATTTTGTCTTTTACTGCAAAATCATTCAATTAAATCCTTAAACTATTCAAAAAGATACGATCTGACTTTTTAGCCGGGTGAGTTTGGATTATACCGGTAGCATCCTGCGTGCCTAGCCAAGTGGCATAAATCACTTTGCCATTTTGCCACTCGGTCAACATTTCATTTTTTTGCTTTGATTCTCATTTCTTAATTCTTCCTCTAGAATTTCCAACCCTTCCTCCCAATCTCTGCTTTTCTCCTCTTCCATTCTCTATTTTGCTTTTTCAATTTTAATTTCATTCAAAAAAAAAAAACTGTTTTTCTTTTTCAGTTTTAATTTCATTCACAAAAATATAGTAGTGACTAGTAATTTGCTGCATAAATTTTAGATACAAGAGATAAACTTAATCCTAACTATTTTGAAAGAAAAAGATTAGACCCACTGGTTTTTAGGCACCCCGGTAGGTGCCTAAAAATGAGTTGGGTGCCCGTAAGCTTCCCATATGCTCTCTATTGTGAAGAGAACAAAATGCCATGGAGTAGTTGTGAAGACGGCAAAGATGTCACTGACTTACCGTACAACAAAGAAAAAGAAAAATGTGAAAAAAAAATAGAAAAAGAAAGAGAAAAATAATACGGAGTAGGAAGAACCGAAGAAGAAAAAGCAATTCGGCTGCCACGTCAAGAGTTTATAACCGGGGAAACCAAATAGTTACCTTCAAAACGGAGCAATTGAACGTTTTTTCAAAGTAGGAGGGTTTAATTGATTGTTTTTATAGTACGAGGATCTAATTGACTTTTTCTGTATAGTAGAGAGACCTATTTGACAGTTTTCCCTACTTTTATAAAGCCTCACAATGACTTTACATGCAACTGAAAAATAAATACCTATTTAAATAAACAATGTAATATATTTTATAGGCTAGATGACTGATTCCTCAAGCTTTGCACGCAATTATTTCACGTGCAAAGATTTAACGTGAAGAAAAAAATAGAAAAAGAATCAAAGGAAAGTAATTAGAAGCGAACAAGATAAAAAGCACCAAACTCAAAGTATAGTAATGAATACCCTCCCTAAATATCACGCGCCCTAAATTGAATCTTCAAACTTTTGCTCGCAATTGAGATTTAGTTCTCATGAGATGCGATCATTGATTTTTCTTTTTGTACATTCTTTGTTGAGTGTGGCAAGCAATTTTATCGTGTAACCAACAAAGTTTTACAACAAATAAAATCATTTGCATCAGAATCCCACAGGTCCTCCCTCGGCGATGTAGGAATCAACCCTCTTCTCATTCTCTGAGACATGATCAAGGAAATTATTGTGTAGAGCACATTCCTCCAAAAGCTACATCATAATTAGAAGCTTCATAGAGATTACATGTAGGAGTTGCATAATTCCAATTAGAATTTGTATGTCCATTTGTAATACCCAAACCTCATGAATCTATAACTCTGTCGTTTTGATCAGCTTGCTCTAAATGAGTCTCAATTAAAGAATATTTCCCTTCATCCCCAGGCCTTACAATGGCAAGGTTATTCAAAGCAGAATCAAGAAGTTTCTCAAATTCATAAAGAAGAAATTGAGAAAGTGAGTTAACCCCCTTCTCAAAGCGGTATGAAAGAATTTCCTAAGATTTTCAAATGCATCAGATACGGGGATATGATTAGTGTGAGCACCATCATTAGAAACCAAATCTAAAGAAGAATCAAAATGCTCAAAATCTAGCAATGCACCCAAAATGAAAGTTTCCATTTCACCATTAGAATTATACCCATCAACACAAAAAATTTAAACCAAAGTTATCAGAATCACATCAGCTGGAAGAATCTTACCTGAAGTATTTTCAACCGCCAGAGTTTTGCCAGCAATTTTGGTCATTAAAGCAATTGCTCTTGCAATTCCCGTAAGAAAACAACTAATCTCATGTTCATTCTGCCCCTCATGAATAAATAAAGAGCAACTTTCCTTCTTATTAATGAGTCGGGTAAAACCTCTAAAGCAGTTTGAATCTTAGAGAATGAAAAGGGGTTTATCTAGCTCTAATCTAGTGCAAAATATATTGCGATAGAAATATAAGGAATAGACTCGTTTAACCAAAAATCTTTCAATAGATGCATATTATAATTTAAATTATATTAAAATCACTTTGGATAAGTTGCAATTAATCTTTCAATAGATTAATATGAGAAAGACTAATAATAATTTGCACTTTGGATAAGTTTTTAATTTAATTATCTTTTGACGAAGGTATTAATCCGCTGATCAACTTAGAGCAACGGGGAGTTCATTTCCAGTTGAATCTGACAACAATCATAGTGGTAAATTAGCTTAATAGGAGTTTTTTCAAAATAAGACCAATTAGTTTAAACATTCTTAAATAAGACTTTTTATGTGTGATTGGACCAAAATATACACACTGCTGCCCCTGGATTGCTGCCTGCCACCGACCACCTGCAGCCGCCGCCGGACTTCCGTCGGCCACTGGCCGCTGCCGCCGGAGAACTCCCAGAATTTTTTTCTGGCGATCTACCAACGATTCTTCTGCTGCCAGCCAGCGCCGGAATCCGCCGTTGCCGCTGCCGCCAGACCGCCCCCGCTACCAACGGACTACCTTGGTTGTTCAAGAAAATAGGGGGCAATTAATTGGGTTAATTAATTGTCGGAGTTCGCCGCCGCCACCGACTCCCCCGCCACCGACGGACTGCGTTGATTGTGCAAGGAAACTGGGGGCAATTATTTAGATTAATTAATTAAGTAAATAGAATTAGAGGTAAAAAGGTAAGGTTAGTCCTATTTAGTGAAAACCAAACATTAAGTCCTACTTTGGGAAAAAGCCTATGTTTTTGTCTTAGCCATGGCAATTTTCTCCAATCAAAATTGCTTTCATTTATTCATGAAAATTAGATAAGGCTCATTTGGGAAGAACAGAGTTGTCAACGAAGGATCACCGGCATCTCTTAATTGGAGTGCCTCGAGGCTACAACAACATTCATGCTATGTTTCCTTTTGTGTGCCAAGGCTACTTCTAGTAGTGCCAGTGATTTAATTCTTAAGGCTCATAGCTAACCTTAAGGAAATAGCCTCAGGCACATTAAAACATATTTTCTTCAACTTAATAGTAGATTTCCACACTGATGGTTTCATGGATATATATCTATCTATTCATATGCAAATTGTTAAATGCCAGAATGTCCATTGTAAACTGCATACAAGACAACCTAGCATGCTTCAATAACCAAAAGATTGTTTGTGTGCAACAAGAAATTGAAGACCCTAGATTACATTACTGAACTAATATAATGACATGAACCAAGCAAGGCACATCTTAACTTATGATCAAAATCTTAAAGATCATAACTTGCTCCTTTTAACAGGTCCCATCTCCTTCACCTTCGCCTTTAACAAATGCTTCTGTATTTTTCCAGTCGCTGTTTTCGGCAACAGCCCAAATATCACCGATTTAGGAAACCAAATATCACTAGCCAGCCGTTCTTGATCAGTGGTGTTTTTAATCTCCGGCTTATGGGTCACAAACGCACAAGGTGGTTCACCCCACTGCTCATCAGGCCTTGCCAGTGGCCTACACTTCGAGTATAGCCGGGAGTTGATACAGAATATTTTCCACCTCAACACTACTAATACTCTCGCCGCCAGGTATGATTATATCCTTCGACCTGTCCTTAATCTCTACATAATCATCTGGATGCTTCACAGCAAGATCGCCCGAGTGATACCACTCGCCAGCAAAAGCTTCCTTACTGGCTTTAGGGTTCTTCAGGTACCCTTTTCTTTCAGATTATCATATCAAAAAGTTTCCAGGAGAGTTGGCTATACTTCCAAGACACAACAACCACTTTTCTGCAAGTCTATAACAAACCCACTCAGTTTAACGCACCATTATATCTAGACTAGTTGCAATAAAGCTCAGAGATGGTTTCTTTACCATGATCTCTCATGTGATCTGCCAAAATGTACATAACTGGGACAACCTCAATCCATTCAGCAAATGATCCATCTTCTACTCTAAAACAATGAATCTCGTTCCTTATCTCAATCCAACTACACCCAGACTCAATCTTAAGCCACTTACTTTTCATCTCTTTTCTTACTCTTGCAGCTTCATGCCACAGCCCAATGCTTGCATATAGATTAGCCAACTGCAAGTGTGTAGCCCTAGACCCCGGTTCCAGCATGAGCCTGTTTTCTGCAGCTTCAATCCCCACCTCAGCATTCCCATGAAGCCTACTGGACATTAGTAATGAACCCCATATTACGCCATTCGGGCTCACACACATCTTCTTTATCATATCATGGGCCTCCTCTAT
Organism: Cuscuta epithymum; assembly: GCA_945859915.1. Classification (NCBI taxonomy): domain Eukaryota; kingdom Viridiplantae; phylum Streptophyta; class Magnoliopsida; order Solanales; family Convolvulaceae; genus Cuscuta; species Cuscuta epithymum. The sequence goes on from CAMAPF010000084.1 coordinate 4,336,696, forward strand.
CCTTCCAGCTCGTCCAAGAAGATCCACAATGCATGAAAAGTGGTCTATCCTCGGCTTCTCGTCATATAAAGCCATTGAATTGAAATAAAACCACCCTTGCTCGACTAATCCCGCATGGCGGCAAGCAGATAAAATCCCAAGAAAAGTAATGGAATCAGGTTTTACCCGTTTATCCTTCATTTGTTCAAAAAGGTCAATGGCTTGTGGTGCAAGCCCATGTTGTGCATACCCTGAAATCATAGAGTTCCATGAAACCAAATCTTTGTCGTTCATTTTCTGAAATATATAGTGAGCGTCTTCGACATCTCCACCTTTACAGTACATAGAGATAAGAGCGTTTGAGACATGAACATGAGACTCCAAACCTGTGCAGATTGTTTGGCAATGAACACTCTTAGCTTGACCAAAGCATCCACTACCCGTGCAGGCACTGAGCAAGCTGGTGAAGGTGTAGTCATTAGGCATCAATGCATGGTTCAGCATTTCCATGTACAATTTCAAACAGACATCCACCTGAAACACTTGTGAAAATCCATGGATTACTGTAGTCCATGACACCACATTCTTTATAGGCATTTCTTCAAACAGGTTGTGCGCAACCTCCAATGAGCCACATTTAGAGTATAATGATACCAAGGAGCTCCCTACATATACATTTGTTAAACACCCGTTTTTCATAACCAAACAGTGGATTTGAATACCTATATTAACAGCTCTTTCAGAACAGCACACACTCAGAGCATTTGATAAAAACCCTGGGTCAGTTTTCAAGCCTTCTTTGTGAAGTCTATGTATCAATTCGATTGGATTTTTTTTACCGGAGGGGAGTAGATCGGGCTTACCTCTATCCGGTTGAAGGCATCCCTCAATAAGGCGAAGATGGTTTCCCAGTTTATTAGTGACATTGTACTTTGAAGCTCTCATAATATCAAGAAACCTTTGTGGTGATTTTTTTAGGCTTCGTATACTTGTCAACTCTTCTCGAAAACGGTGCATGAGGAGCAACAGGTGGTTTTGCAGCAGACCAGAAGCTTAAGGGAATGGTTGAAATGGTACAGATCAACCTCTCCCTTGTGATACATTTGGTGTGCTTACAAGAATTAGCTTGAGAAGGGAATTGACTTGCCCTGTCTGCACAACAAAATAAATTGTTAAATAAACTACCTAACATTCTGAAGTTCTTTTTTTACTACTTAAATTATTTATCTACATAAAGTAATTTGTCAATTTTTCTGAATGAATCTGACAAATGGAGAAAGATATATCAGTTTCTAAAATGTGTAAGTTTATAAACCCAAAAAAATGCCAAATTAGCAAACTAACATGTGTTTAAATCCTGGGTTGTCTCACATTGCAATGAAGCAAAAGATAATACTACGTAGTTTTTTCACAAGAAAATCTCCACCACCACCAGATGAACCAAATAATGTAATTCAAGAGAATAGCACACTGGTTGGGTAAAGAAATGGAACTTTCAGATTAAAAATAATGACATTTTCATATGAAATTGTAGTATTATAAGATAAAATGACATCAAAACCAAAATGTAAAATATTGGTAAAAAGAGAGAGGTAAAAAAGTCAGTAGTAGCATTGTCACTTTGAAAAGCTCGTGTCATAAAGAATTTCATGTGGGTACAAAATATTGCATTATAACTACGGTTTATTCAAACTAATATTGTCATCTTGATAAATGTAGTTTCATAAAAGCGGAATTAATTACTTTCAAATTAATTTCGGAAAAAGAAATTAAAATATGACACATTTCAAGATCCAAAATGATCAGAAAAAGACAAAAAGTAACAGGGAGTATAAATGTTTTAAAATAAATTAACCAAAAATCGATAAAAAGGAAGTAAGAATGAAATAACATAAAAATTCCGATTACCGGTCGGTCATGTGCAAAATAGTTTTTCTTATATACAGAACTAGCGGCATACGAACTTCGTGCGAGTTGTGCCCAATGCGGAGAGAATCAATTATTATATTACACATGTTTAATTAATATGATATATATGAATGAATATGCATATTTTTATTTTTGCATAGAATGTGTAGATGAAAGAGTAATATGGCATTTGGTTCAAGGATAATATGCTAGTTCAGAATTTGAAAGAAAATAAATACGGTCAACAAGTGGAAAAATATAATTTTTGAAACAGAGAAACAAGGCTGTAAGCACCAGAAGACATTTCATTATGTGTGAAAACGCATGACCCTCTAAAATGTTAATCAACAGGCCAATCTTTCCTCTATAAACATGTGGCAACTGTTAGGAACTATCATGATACTACTATACACTTATTGGGTAAGAATATTGGTATATATTTTAATCAAAGAGTAACTTGTAATAATACCACTGCTCTTTGTGTAGATCTTTTTCCCCTTACCATACGCATGAATAAGAAAACCAGTGACTAAAATGTGAATTTGACAAGCTAGTGTTTACATGTTCCATTTAAGTCTTAAGTAAGTACAGTTAGGAACTTTCTCAGAGGCATTTTGACAAACAGTATGGAGCCATTAGTTAAGGGCAATAATTGTAACCTTTTCAGGGCACTATTATAAACTGCCAATGCGGCCCAACACTCTAACCCGGACTGGAATAATAGTTTGATTGTGACGCCCTCATATGCAATCTAGGTTACATGTACAAAGCAATTAATTTGATTTTTTTGTTGGTTGTGAACAACAATTGTGAAATTAAAGAGAAAGTGGATGAAGTTTCCTAGAGTCTACAGTAATGCTATTTTATTATGTTTATGAGTTATTTGGAAGAGCAAGTTCATGAGTGATTACAAAGTGCATAATATGCAGCCATGTTTGGCGATGGTTTTAAATTACAAATGATTAACTTGCAAGTGAATTTTCAAGATAATGAAGTTATTTAAAATGTAAAAGAAGTTGATGAATCAAAAGGTGCAGAGAGAATACCTCTTATTTGGCGAAGCCGCAAATAAGAACGAAGATATGACTTTCACTCTTCGGAAGTATAAGCAGAGCTGCAGAGATTGTTGGCGGTTTATGGTGGATTGGTGGTTGCATAACTGTAGCCTGTAGGTCGAAGTTTGAAAGGCATGTCCGCATGTGAAATTGATGATGCCTTTAAAGGGTTAACTTCAAATAGGCATGGACCGGTCCCGGGCCGGCCCGGGCTCCGGGCCGATCCTGGGCGGGCTTTTTGGGTTTGGCTTCGGGCCCGGAACCGACCCGGGTTCCCACTGGATCCGGGTCGGTCCCCGGGCTTCTTCATTTTTTTTCTACTTAACACCCGACCCCCCCCCACCCCCGGGAAAAACAAAAAACTTTGAAAAAAAAACAAAGTAGGCCCGAACCGGGCCCCGCCGGTCCGGTACAAAAGGATAGGCTAGACCCGAACCACCCCGCCCAACCCCCCCTCCCCCCCGGACCGGGCCTAGGCCCGGAACCGGGACCGGTTCACCGGGCTGGTCCGGGCCCGCACAGTGCTGGGCCGGGCCAGTTCCCGGACCGGTCAGACAGGAACCGGGCCACCACTAACTTCAAATGCTTCTGTTGACAGAATAGTGGATGGGAAAAGAACTAAGATAATGGCTGTTTTGGCTCTAAGAGCCCGTTTGGTAGCACAAAAATCGGCTGTTTTGGCTGATCTTGCTGAAATTTATGAAGTTCTGGCTGAAGTAGCTGCATTGGCTGATTCTGCTGATTTAAGAAAAAAATATTTTTAAAATATAGATAAAATAGCTAAAATAGTCATCTACAACAACTTCAGCCAATACAATCAGAAAAGCAACTCCAATCTTACTTTTTCTGCTTATTATACAATTCAGCACGCAGATGTAAAAAGTTATGTGTTTGGTGAAAAAGTTGGTTGATAAGCCAGATAAGCCGAAAAACAGTATTGCCAAACCTCTTAATGTATGTTGATTTTTATTTATTATATAATCAGAGGTCTCAAAATTATAAAAAAGCAAACAAAGAGTCACATTTTAATAACCTAGCTAGATAGTCACACTTTTGACTTCATTTTTTTTTGAAGACACTTTCGACTTAATTTAAAACTTAAAAGTACTCCGTAGTATTTTTCTAATTTTATTATAATTATAATATTATAATTTTACAAGAGACTAAATAACAAATGCAACAAATATACTAGACTAAAATGATAAGGCATCATCGTATAAGACAATTTAAAAAAAAATGGGTCCCGAAAACCCACTTAATTCTAAGATGTGCCAAAGAAATTTTCTATCTTAACTTAATTAATGCGTTAGAAAGTTAATATTCTAACTTATTTGTTGATACTCAATTCGCGTATAAATGTCAATTGAGTATGGACAGTTTCTTTTCAACCCGCACCACAACTATGTTGATACTCAATTGGCGTGTATATGCATGAATATCAACATGAAGTATTGTTTTGTGTCATAGTTGAGGTGTGAGTTGAAGAGAAACTACCCCTACCCTTGTATTAGAAATGCCAATTAGCAACTTCAAACAACTACAATTCCTAGCACTTAAAATAAGAACATATAAAATCGAGAATTATGTTGGACTCTTCTTTAAAATCACACCATAAGAAGTCGTGATATTAGTTCATATTCTTTAGAGAGTTGCCGCATCAAACGGATTAACGGAACACTATAATAATTAAGAATCAAGAATTAGGACTTGGTATATAATAACTCTTCTCAAAGCTATAATAGAGACATACTCATATTTAAAGTGAAAATCATACTGAAAACTTGAAAACTCAAACGGGTGCTAAATAATTATATGATCACTTTTTCAATATAAGTTTTATCTTAAATGCACATGTTTTAATTTATCTAATTATTATATTAGGTGTATATTTTTTGAATCATTGTGTGTGTTAAAATAGTTAGAATCATGTCCCTTTATGCACAAATTTCTCATTAACAAAAGAGACATGAAAAGTATTCGTGTGTAGTAATTAGTAAATAAGTATAATGACTCGTTTTGTGTGGGTTGTACCCAATAACATACATGCTCGTTCAAATCACAACCAGGATTAGATGCGCATGACCAACGTTGATGTCAAATTGCAAGATAAATAAAATCAAAAGCTCTTAAGTTTTCGTTGCAATTTGGTGTGCAATTTAGTAGATGATGATCCAAGCTGTGAGATTTTTATTTTATTCACACTTCATATTCTTCTTGTTTTCTATCATCATTGTTATAAATCTAGTACGAGTTAAGCTTTCCAAACCAATTAAGATTTTGGAAGTTAAATGGGCTACTTTGTTTTTATTATCTTAGCCGAATGGCAAATAAGATTCTTTTGATCATCTTATTTCTAGTTTTTTCCTAAATCATTATCACCATTGTAGATAATTTATAAAGTAGCCGTTCATGCAAAACACATTCCAGGGTAGATTAGTAACTTTTTGCAAATCCTTATTAGACATATATGGTATAATAGCAAACAATGAGCAACATGAGGACCATTTGGGATGAACGTATATTATAAGTTGATGAGTAACATGTGGGATCACCGGGGAGGCGGGGATGAAGAACAATTGGACCGCCCGTTCGGCTGTCGACGAACGGACAATGACAATTGAATGGGACTGGCCGGCATCCTTTGGTTGTTCCGACAAAAGAGATGGAAGGAGAAGAAAAGGAAGTAAGGAAAAAAGAAAATCCAAAAACAAACATGTGTATGAGTAAGCAGTATCCTGCTGAGTTGGTTGATGTAGTTCACTAGTTCACCGTAGGCCTAAACTCGGGCCGGGTGGCCCGACCCGGAACCGGCCCGAACCGGCACTGTTCCGGCCCGGCCCGGGGCCCGGTCAGTGACCGGTTCGGGTAGGCCCGACCCGCTGGGGTTCTGGTCCGGGCTCGGACCCCTCAAAACATGAACCGGCCCGGTCCGGGCCATTTTTTTTGAATTTTTTTTAAGATTTTGGGTTGGGCTGGGTATTTTGGGTCATTTGGGATGGTTTGGGGGTGGGGGGTGAGGGGTTAGGGGTTAATTAGGAAAAGGCAAAAAAAAAACATGAACCGAGGCCAGGCCCGACCCGACCCGGACCCGGGGGTTACCTTGGCCGGTTCCGGGCCTCCCCTTTCCTGAATCGAGGCCCGGCCGGGCCCGAATCGGCCCGAGTCCACCCCTAGTTCACCAGTTTGTTTGGAGAAGATGCATCTTATAATTCAAATTATAGGAATTACCTGTATTTGAGATTAATACTCCGTATGAGAAGAGTCAGAAGACCTTTAATAATTTAAACTTTCTATTATTCATGTGAAATTTTCCAATTATTAATTTTGAAACATTCACGAAGGAAAAGTTTTTAATCTAATTCTTCATATATTCTTAAATTTGTCAAATATGTTCATTATCTGTTGAAGAAGGTAATAATCCATTGACCAACTTAAAGCAATGGTGAGTCCATTTCCAGTTGAAACCGACAAAAATCAAAATTGCTTCCATTTATTCATGAAAATTAGATACAGACTCATTTGGGAAGAACACAGTTGTGAGCAAAGGAACTACAGACATCTCTTAATTGGAGTGCCTAGAGGCTATATCAACATTGATCCTGAGTTCTTTTTGTATGCTAAGGCTACATCTAGTTCTGCCAGTGATTTAATTCTTATGAAAGTTCTCGTTGTATACTTGTATACGTCAAAATTTCAAATAGTTTTCAGCATGTACAAATAGTTTTTTCGTAGTTCTTAAGCCTCATAGCTGACCTTAATGAAATAGGCTCAGGTACATTAAAATTTTATTTTCTTCAACCTTAATATGGATTTCAACACTGATGGTTTCATGCATTTATAAATATCTATTCATTCATATGCAAATTATTAATTGCCAGAATGTCCATGATAAACTGCATAAAGACAACCTAGCATGCTTCAATAACCAATAGATTGTTTGTGTGCAACAAGAAATTGAAGACCCAAGATTACATTACTGAACTAATATATGGACATGAACCAGGAAAGACACATCATAACTTATCATCATTATCTTAAAGATCATAACTTGCTCCTTTTAATGGGTCCTAGCTCCTTCGCCTTCGCCCTTAACAAATGCTTCTGTATTTTCCCAGTCGCTGTTTTCGGCAAAGGCCCAAATATCACCGATTTAGGAACCCAATATTTCGCCATCTTTAATCTACTAAAACTCATAATATCACTGGCCAGCCGTTCTTGATCAGTGGTGTTTTTAACCTCCGGCTTAAGGGTCACAAACGCACAAGGTGACTCCCCCCACTGCTCATCCGGCCTTGCCACAACTGACACTTCAAGTATAGCCGGGTGTTGATACAGAATATTTTCCACCTCAACACTACTAATATTCTCGCCGCCGGATATGATTATATCCTTTGACCTGTCCTTAATCTCTACATAACCATCCGGATGCTTCACAGCGAGATCTCCCGAGTGATACCACCCGCCCGCAAAAGCTTCCTTATTGGCTTCAGGGTTCTTCAGGTACCCTTTCATCACAAGGTTACCTCTGAACACGATTTCCCCAATCGTCTTTCCATCACAAGGGACAGGTTTCATGTCACTATCAGTGCTGACAACATCAAGGTGCTCCAAGCTGACATACCGGACACCTTGGCGGGAATTTAGGCGGGCTTGGGCCTCTGGAGGAAGTAAATCCCATTCTGGCTTCCAGACGCATATAGTGGAAGGCCCATAAGTTTCAGAGAGGCCGTAAGTGTGTGTGACGCGAAAACCGCGGCGGGACATTGCGGAAAGGACAGCAGGTGGTGGAGCAGCGCCCGCTGTCATTACATGGACAGTGCGGGGTAGGGGGAGGATGATATCCTCTTTTGAGGCGTTCACGATTGTGTTGAGTACCACAGGGGCAGCACAGAAATGGGTCACGCCTAGGTTGGCTATGGCTGAGTAAACTGCCTTGGCTGCTACCTACATGGTTTCATGCAAAAGGAAAAACGTAGCTTATAAGTTATACGCATAGACATATATCATCAAATGTTTACTTCTGCTATTACGTCATTTTCATTTTTTGTGTCATACATTTAGTTTCTCCAGATTGGATGCACATGCATGAGTATAGATTTATGGTCACAACTGGAAACCGTGTACAAATTGGCATGCTGAATAAGTAATTGAAACTTGAAAGGACCAAATTAAATGTAGAGAAAAAACATAGTCGTTCATGAAATGGAAAGTTGAAAGTTCTGGACCAAAAGTGGAAAGATGTCAAGGACAAATAGTGGGAAAATTAAAACTTATATCATCAGTACAGGATAATATTTCATGAATCCAGGCAGCTTATCATCAGACTTTCATTTAGACTGTCTGAAAATAACTTTTGGAGGAATGGACAGCAACAAATTTCCAAGTGTGATTTGTGTGCATGAAACAATGGAAACCAATTATACACAAGTCACTCATGTGTATAGCCTTTTGTGAAATTTCTTTCCGTTGCATAAAGAAATAGTCTTTTGTGAAATGCAACTATTCACTATCTATTTATTACAAAAGTACTACATAGTTGACATCCTTCACGAGCATAAGACCACAATCGGAAAGTTCTAAATTTAGCTAAAACTTCAGCCGAGGTGATTTATTTTAAAGTTCTTTGGCTGAATTATTTTTAAAATATTGTTGGATAATTTGATAAGATCCTCCAGAAATTCAAGAACAATTGCAGAAATTATATCAAGAAGCAAACTGTAAAACCTTTATTGAAGAAGAAGATGGTTACAGAGAGAAACAGTAACAAAGGCCGAAGCCTCCCAAAGAGAAGAGATCGTCAGTCTCTAATCTTCCCAGTTCCCAGACCAAAGTTCCCAAAAGCCTCCTTACTACTCCCCCTTACCGTCTATTTATAATAGAGACCCCTATTACTAATATTATTATTATTACTTCTAATTATTAGTATAATAGGTAGGTCCCTATCAATACTCCCTCCCTAAACATCCACCTTGCCCTCAAGGTGGGTGGTAGGAGACAGCCAAGATTTTCTGCTTCTGCTTCTTCCTTGAACCTCTTCCTTCCCAATATCTAACTGATTTCTGAGAAAATAGCTTCCATACTTGGTTCTTCCAAGTCACAGATGTTACTGCAGCATATAGTATCTCTGATGAATTTTCATTTTCTTCCTTAGTCTTCAGGCCTTCAATAACCACAAATATTTCCTTATCTTCCTGAGGTGTTTCACCTACACCATTAGCAGAACTTATGTTCATGCCCTGAACCTCTTTGCCAGTGTGATACAACACTGAAACTAAACAACATTTAGTGCTTGAGAATTCAGAGTCAACTCCTTCAACACTATCTGCGTCAGTCCCAATTCTGTGGATTCCCATTCTGATTACAGCTTTATTTCCTTCTATCCCTGTCATTTCATTAATCCCTCCATCAACAGTAATGAAGTTTGGCAGCCAATCCCCATTCTCATTAGTCACTGCAAAGTAATTCTGGTGATTATGCCTGACCATTATTAGTAATGCTTTAGGAAACTTTAGGAAGGTGTTCTTAACTCTTCCCAGTACTGACATAGGTGCTTCAACAAGATTTATAACTTTGTTAAGCAAACCATTCTGCACAATAGGAGATCTATGTACACTCTTTGCAAGATCATGGTACTGCTCCAATATAGATTTCTTGTGTTGATCAACATCATCAAATCTGAAACCATCCATCTTATTCAGACATTCCAGTCTATTGTGTAGTAAACAAGGGTACCTAATATCCGTTAGAACACCCAATCCAAGTTCAAGAACTCTACCAATAACCGGGTTGAAGAATTCCCTAGAACCTTTAGAAGCATCAGATGCTGGGCATCCAAGAGAAATAGGAGCTGCAGTTGCGCCAATTTCAGGTCCAGCCACAGCTGACAATTTCTCCTCATTTTCATTATCGCCTTCAGTGAACTTCTCTGCATTTTCTCCGAATTGAGAAGCACTACTATCATCAGCAGACGAAGGTTGCAGCAGGTTAACATACTCATATTTTGTCATCCGCAATTTTGAGTCAGAAACCACTTGTTTCTCCAATTCAGAACCCGCAGTTTTGTCATCAACAAACTCATATTCCAGGGCAGTCGCGGATTGAGTCATCACATAAGTTTTCTCTTCTCGTCCTTCATCTTCATTGCTGCAGGTATCTTCATTGACAGGTTGTGGCTGATTAAGGAATTCCAAACCGAGCTGTGAAGCTTGCGAAGTGAGATAATCTGCTGGTGATGAAGTTAGTGCGCTGTGAGACGCGGCTTGAGAGGCCATCTGCGAGCTGCTAGAAATCCCTTCCGATGATGTTCCAGGATGATGATCGGTTATCGATTGCGATCTGGGAGAACTGGTTTGCGCTGTTGATGGGTGAGGAGAAAAAACCTGCACATTTGGCGACAAACTGGGATACGCAGTAGGCCGATCATTTGATTCGTGATATCTGCGAACTTCTTCCTTCATCGCAGCTCTAGATGCTGCGATGTCTGCCATAATTGCCGCAGTGGTGCTCTGAATCTGTTGAGTCAGCGTGGTCGCTAGGTTTGCCAAAGCCGTCCTCCTCTCCAGGTTCGAACGCTTCTCTCGGTTCGAACGCTTCTCCAGAAGTCCGTGCGAACCAAAGGCGTCCCGTCCTGATCGTCGTTGTTCTCTGGTCCGCTCAGCGATCCTCTTGGTTCGTTCATGTCTCAGCATCGCGACAATCAATTTTCCTCTTCCACGATAAAGATGTTAGGACTCCAGGAGCGAGTGCTCTGATACCAATGATAAGATCCTCCAGAAATTCAAGAACAATTGCAGAAATTATATCAAGAAGCAAACTGTAAAACCTTTATTGAAGAAGAAGATGGTTACAGAGAGAAACAGTAACAAAGGCCGAAGCCTCCCAAAGAGAAGAGATCGTCAGTCTCTAATCTTCCCAGTTCCCAGACCAAAGTTCCCAAAAGCCTCCTTACTACTCCCCCTTACCGTCTATTTATAATAGAGACCCCTATTACTAATATTATTATTATTACTTCTAATTATTAGTATAATAGGTAGGTCCCTATCATAATTATATTCTGACAATATGGAGTATAAACACCAGGATAGGATAAAGTGTCATTTTAGTCATTTTAAAAGTGTCATGCAGTCAAACAAAGCTAGACAATGCTGCAAGATATGGGAATATGTAAAGCACTTCAAAATTCATTACTATGTATCAATGCGACCATGGAAGGTATGTCCAGTTGAAAGTAATAAGGTACAAAAAGTCAATAACTACTTTCTTCGATGTGCAAAGGAGAATGAGTTCAGGGACAAAATTACCTGTCTAAGACAAATGCTTGTCCCACAGATAGCAGCAAGGGTCCAAGGGAAACACCAACCGTTGCAGTGGAACATGGGCAAAGTCCAAAGGTATACAGCTCCCTCGTTCATGTTCCACACAACAGCGTTACTAAGGGCCATAAGATAAGCTCCTCTATGGTGAAGCACGACTCCTTTAGGACTAGCAGTTGTTCCAGAAGTGTACCCTAAAGCAATACTATGCCATTCATCCTGAGGTGGTTTCCACTCATAGTCAGGGTCACCGGTTTCCAGGAACTTTTCATACTCTATAGCTCCTTTCCCCAGAGCATATTGAACAGGCTTTGAATCACAGTTGATATCGGAAATAACAATCATTAGTGGAGGTGGGAAATTCCCTTTAGTGTTGTTTGATAAAATACTTAGAGCCTCCTCTGCTAGGTTATAATAATCTTGGTCCACCATTATAACGGATGCCAATGAATGCCCTAACAAAAAGGCAACTGTTTCGGCATTTAAACGGATATTGACAGCATTCACAACGGCCCCAGTCATTGGGATTCCAAAATGGGCTTCATATAAGGCAGGGACATTTGGTGCTATCACTGCTACCTGACATGGACAAGAATAACTGTAAGAAATACAATTCTCAAAAATCCTATTGAATGTCAATCAAATACAACACATCTATGAGATTTGAGTCATTTTACATGAAGGGCACCCGCTCACATCATCCCGATCAAGTATGTTGGATTACACTTTTGAAATCTCTGAAGTGCTATTGATTCTGTTTTTCTAATATTATTATGACATAGTATTTTCTGAAAGCTTCTAAAAGTCAGTTCGGCAAGGGCTAATAAGAGTTGATTGCTGCCTGAATGTAACTTTTAGTTTTCAGAGAAAATTGCATAGATAGATCTAAGATATAATGCATTTCTACAAATAGGGCCATTATTGTTTTTTCCAGGAAACATGACTCAAACTATCCTAGAAAAGGAACTATTAACTTTCAATCTTTCTTTAAGACTTATTAAATCTTTTTTTAGTAAAAATAAGATTGGCCCTACTTGAGCACATAATCCATTCTGTATTCTTATTAGCAGTTAATTTTGAACCACTTTCACTTGTTTTTCATTCTCTTGGTCACCTTTGAGTCAATACCCATACAAATTTTACTCTAACAGACAGTCAGCCTAAATACCTTTTGGTACTTAATATTTAATTAAACTAACTTCTGGTGAAGAGAAGTTAATTAAAATTTGACAAAAGTTAGTTATTAAATATTGGCAATTTAATCCACAAATTTAATTAAACTAACTTCTATCTTTCCAGAGCTTTATTAACTGAAAATTAGCTTCATTAATAAATTCTCTAATAATTTTGCAAAACAAAGTTTTGCAAAACAAAAACCAATAGATAATATAGACCAGAAGAGTTTACAAACAAAGTCTAAGCCAACATTTTAAATAGTACGGAGTAAATATTTCAAGAATTGAAAACAAATGTCAAGCTTAAAGCACAAAAAATGTTCTCTGAATGAGACAATAAAAAATGTTTTCCTCTGTCAAACAGACATAATGTACTATACTCTTATTTTTCATTTTCAGATTCCGATCAGATTATTTCTTTTTCCTCGTATCATGGTGAATGAACTTGAGGTACATATTCATATATCATACTTACAAACATCAACCATTTGAGGGTAGAAGATACTTCCACAATTCCCTATTCATGTTTGAATCCATAAACACTTTTCAGGGATTCCCTTTCCAATCATGAATATGAAACTTCAAAAGTGCTTTCTAATTCATGAATCTTCACACAATCACACTAGGTGCTTTATATCAATAAGTGCTTGTTTTAGTCAAACTGATCTACTAAACTTAGTATGAAACTTGACAACTTGTTGCTTAAAGGTACTGCATCTTGATTCCTAGCTTTCTTGAAAAAGTATATCCATAAACTGATAAAGAAATGCATACCCTCATACATCAGAGATCATGGATCAACAAAAATGGGTACCTGAGTTAGAAAATCGGAAGGTGGTAGAATTCTCACAGTTGAGTATATCCTACCCACCCACTTAAAAAGAAAAAGAAACAGAACAAAACAAAGATTGTATTCTTGGCATCAAATAACTATTTTGGATTTAAAAACACCATGAAACATTTGATCTGTAGTCTCTTCCATAAAAAGATGCAATCTTTTCTCAGATTTATATACTAAGAAGTAAGAAACTAAGAACTGGGTAGCAGAGTTAGCCGCCTCAGGGCTCAGATACAGGGTAGTCATTTTCATTTTCATTTTCAGTGACCCAGACTATACCTTATACAGATATACACATATTTGATGTCCACATTTATAGAGAATTACAGAACTGTCCCTACTGAAGGATAGAGTCACCGTGATGTACCGTGGTTCCAAAGGTGACGGAGCGTTTGGCGAGAGCGGAGGCCAGACGGCGGCAGCGCTGGTAAGTGTGGAGCCACGTGTACTGAACGGAGCCGTGGACCAGCGATTTCCGGTGAGGGTGCACCGCCGCCGCCCGGTCCAGGAACCAGAGTGGCGTCAGCGCCGTGTAGTTGGCGGCGTTCTTCGGAAGATCGTCAATGTCTCTCTCCATAACTGATGACTATCTCTCTCTGAAACGCAGGGAGATGGGCAGAGGACTTTTGGCAGCTCAGGTGGGAGAAAATGAGAGTTCTCTGAATCTGATACTCTTCTAGGCTTTCTATATATATATATATACTATGACTGTGTGATTACTACTACTACAATGAACTGATCTTTTAAAGTGTGTGTGATATCTCTCTAAAGTGGTTTGATTTGTCAAAGCTAGATTAAATGGACTAGGTTCACATTGAACTGTTTTATCTAAAATTACTGTAATGAGTAATTAGGGGTGTTTGGATCTGATTCTTAAATTGTTTCTACTCCTTCAAGGAATAGAAGCAGAAGTTGGAGGATTTAGGTGAAAATGCAAAAGTGATTCTGGTGTTCTAATTTACTCCTAGAATCAGTTTTTAGAAGTTGAGGGAGATCAGTTTATGAAAACTGATTTTGCTTTTGCTTTTGCTTTAAAAAAAGAAGTAGAAGCAGAATTAGTTTCAAACACCCCTTACTTAGCAATTTTAAAATTAATAGAATGAATTTTATCACTTTTCACTTTGATTTTTTGGGGATGACTCACACAGTCACATTTCTATTGTAGTATCTGTTTTTTTGTTAATGTTAAATGTAACATGAACTGAAATGATTTTGAGTGATCTCCTTTTTGAGAGTGTCATAATATAATATCATCAAAGTGGGGTTAATAAAAATGAAGTTCTTCCTGATATTACTAATAAAAAATCTATGAACAAAATATGACTATAAGTTACTATGTGTAAGTTTTAGGGAATGTTTGCAATAGCTTAAAAAAAGCATTTTTCTACTTTTGGCTCAAAAAAACTAAATTAGTGTTTTCAAGTGACAACTTCTATTTAAAAAAGCGTTCCTCAGCTTTTGTGCGAAAAATGCTTTTTACGTTTTCTATTACACAAAAGTATTTGTTTTACCAAACACTACTAACTTTTACTTTTCAAAATTATTTTTTTCTCAAACACTATCAATTTTACTAGTAATCATTTTTTCCAAAATCACTTCAAAAAGTGTTTTTTAATCAAAAGCATTTGCAAACACTCTCTTTGAGTCACTATGACTTAACATTTGAATACGATTATATTTACTAAAGTTACTAGAGTGACATCTTTATTCTCTAATATTTGAAATTATTTCTTACGCAATAATTTCACGTGGTTTCACATAATGAAATAGTTCCACATGCTACGATCCACATGGTATATTGGTATCCACTAATTTAATCTAATACGTAGTATAGAATAAAATAATAATAGTATATACGTAGTATAAAGTAGCTACATTTATTTGTGATGCAAAAAATAAATGGAACCTGAACTAGGCGCCGCTTGTGAGATACGGAAGGAGGTTTAATTTGACTTTCTTAGTGTCATTGTTAGTCTATTTCTAAGTCTCGCTCTCCATTCAACAATTTAAATGTTATCCCCCCAATTGCTAATATCGTGTACCCTTTTATGATTGATCTATGCAAACATCAACAGCCGTGGATTAGATTTGTTTGTCCCCAACAAATAAGTACTTGGGCCACTGAATTCAAATAAGTCAATAACAATGTGAAACTTTTATTTTATAGACATTTCTTATTTTCTTATTAGAGTACGTATGAATACTTATTATCATATCATGTTTTAAAAATATTGTCAGTTGTATCACTAATAATATGAAAGTTATGCGGAGTATGTGACTACAATAATTAAGGAGATCAAATGTGATTCCATATACATAGTCAAAAACAATGTTCTAAAAAGGCGCTAGACGCTAGTCGGGCACTAGCTCGGCGCCTAACGCCTAGGCGGCTAGGAGGGCGGCTAGGTGGGAACTAGTCGGAGACATATAAATTGCATTTTTATCTATGTTTTTGCATAAATATGATGAGTAATATTGTATTCTTATGTGTATAAAATACATATATACACATACATATGTAAATAATAATAAAATTTAGGTATATATACAAACATATATAGTCTTTATCTTAATTTACAACTTCATTTCTTTATACTCGGGGCTAAAGTTAAAGTACTTATATCGCTTAGAAAATTTAAATTATAAAACAAAGTAATGTTCAACGAATCTAGATGACCCAGGTGGCTGATTAGGCGGTCTAGACGGGCAACTAGGCACCATAGGCAGCCGACTAATTCACCTAGACGGTAAACCAATTAGTCGGAGCGCCTAGGTGAAAATCGGGGCGCCCGACGCCCGCCTAGCGCCTAGGCGGGGACTAATCGGACGCCTAGAACGATTTTTAGAACAGAGGTCAAAAATATGAGAAACATATATTGTCAGTTTTAGATTTTAATCATGTTTTGATAATTTCTGGCAACCAATTCAATAAATCATTTAATGTAATGGTAATAACAGTAATGTAATTCGTTCTAGAATGGTTAATTTCTTCGTCTAGGATATTTAAATTTTAAAATGTCAAAATTTAAACTTATGAAGCACTATACCACAAAAAACCTACCGGCAGTCCGCAGCCTGCATATTAGGTTTGATGTCGTGAAACAATTTTCATCAACGATTTCAGAGATTTTAGTGATTTTTTTCTCTCAACTTCAACGAAAAGACATAGGATGGAAGGTGATAAGGTGAGTATAGTGCAAACAATGTCCGGAAGTCTTGCTTCAGTCGTGAAAGGTCGTGGTGACATGACCATGATGACGGCGAGAAGCGGCTTAAGCACAAACGAGTGGAAGCGAGAGTTGGGGGGAGATGCGGGTTTAGCGAAGGTTAGAGTTCGGCCGCAATCAAAGATCAATCGTAGCAGTGCTGATGGTCCGACCTCCTCATGACCCACCGTCTTGGATTGTTGGGAAGATTGAAAGTTTAGCTTATTTTTATGTTTCTAGAATTATATGTAGGCCTGTCAATGGGTCGGGTCCGGGCCGGAATGTAGTGTTCCAGACCCGGACCCGCTAAGTAAATAAGGGACCCGGACCCGTTTACCCATCGGGTCTGAAATTTTGGACCCGGACCCGGACCCAACGGGTCTCGGGTCTGGGTTGGGTAGAGCCGCCATTTTTTTTGGAAGATTAGACCCACCAAATATAAACAGAACGTGTATATGAATCATGAATGTAATGCAATTCCACAAACTAGCTACATCTAGATCTCAATCATCCTTAATACGGAGTAATAAGTAAAACGCATCTTTATTTTTTTAAAAAAAATGATGTTCACGTAAGAAACCAGTACTTTCATCCAAACGTATTGAATGTCTTTGATAGTGAAATAAACAAAACTAAAATAGAATATCTCAGTTTGTTTTAATATGGATTAATGGGATACTAGTTTTAGGTATGTATTACTACATTAGTATATGAAATATATATTAATAAAAAAAAATTATAAACGGGTTCGGGTCCTTAACGGGTCGGAATCATATGTACCATACCCGAGCCATTAAAAATAACCGGGTTCGGGTCGGGTCCGGGTCTAGACCCGACCCATTGACAGGCCTAATTATATGGATCAATAAGACTGGTGATAGTTGTGTCAAGCCCGATTCGTGATTAGGGATTCGTGTTGCTTTTTCAGGAGTGATCGTTAATTTGTATGTCTAATGATATGATTTACAATCATAATTGGTGAAAGTTAGTTGGTATCAAATATAATTTTTATTTGATTGAGATAACGATCCTTAAACCAATTACATAAATATAGATGATTTACTTTAAAAAAAAAACAATAATAATACTAGTATGTACTATCAATATGATGCTTGCGGAACATAAAAATATCAATATGAACAATTGAACAAAGTTTTATTGTTCACACGGACAAACCGTCAAAGGCTAGAAGCCCACCAGATGAAGCCCATGGGGAAAATCCCACTAGCCTATACGGAGTAATGGAGTATATTTTGCGTCGTACTTCTATATCATATGCTCAAAATTTAATTAAATCTAAAGTTAGTCCTCAATTTGTAAAAGGATGTTAAAACTTGCAAAATAAAAAAGAAACTTTATCACTTCAGAACTTATTAAGTGATAGGTTCAATATAAATAAAAATAAATTGTGTCAGTATGGAGCCAAAATTATTAAAAAAAAAACACTATGCATTAATCTAAGACCTAAACTAATACTCCGTACGTAGTATGAATTTAATATTTTTATTTTTAAAATTTTTTAAATATTATCTTAAAATTTTAATTACATAAATATGACCAAAATAAAGATGGTTTATAAAAATATGATTAGTTACTAGAGTAGTAATGAAATCATAGTAATTCATATTCAAGTTTTGAACTTAAGTTACCACAACACTACGTTTTATTTTAATGAATAGTAATAATTAAGTAAATAAGTTTTATTTTAGTAATATTCTTGTAAAAAAACCTAAACTAAAAGCTTTTGCGAGAAAAAAATCATCAAAAAGTATAAAATCAAATAAATCAAAATCCATGATATTTTAGGCCGGTCTTAGATTGATAGTTTCAATTATTCGGATCTTGTGTCAATAAATTTTCTTTCAAATTCTTTATTGATAGTGGACCTATCTTTCGGGTTCTACATTGATAAAATTCCAATAGTGGTAAATCAATATTTAAAACATACTTCATTGTTGTAAATCAATAGTAAACTCTTACAAAAAAAATAAAATTATTCAAGCAACATGAATATAAAATCATTTATCCCTAATATGATGTTGCGTATTTAGTCATTTTTATAATTCGAAAAAAAATATTTGAATAGAACTTTCGAAATAACGGTATACTAGTATACCTTTTATTTTCAAAACATATACGGATATCATACCGAAGTAATGAATATACGGACGCTGTCATTAGGGCCCTACAAAAAAACATCAAAATAGGCATGGACTTGGCACGGATTGGGCGAGTTTGACACGGACTGTAACTTATTTTGGCACAACGCCATACCAAATAGCTGGTGACAAAATGACTTCGGCACGGAATTTGGCACGGATTTAACGCATCTGTGCCAAATACCCTACGAGTTTTGGCAAATCTGTGCCAAAGCTCCGTGCCAAATACCCTACACATTTTGTTTTCGCTTCAAGACGTTGATAAAACTTCATGAAATATGATCAAACGCTCTTTTTTGTTATCTTTGTTAGTTTATTCGCGTATAATTCACGTATAATACACTCAAACGTATAATTCGCGTATAATACTCCTGTTTATGAATTTTTCAGAAAATACTAAAAAATTCACGTACTTTAAAGATAAAATGTATAATACACGTACCGTACGTATTGTTACGTATTTTATTAAAGAAACACCATTAAACTGAAGCCTAACGGAGTGGTACAACTGAAGCAAAATGTCTAGTTGTTCAATACTATTTATATTGCATAAAAAATTATTATGTCTTATATGTTCATTAATTGTTTAATAGTCATAAGATTTAATAAATTAGCTTCTTAATGTCATAACTCGTTTCGATATTACTATTGGACTACTATTGTGTTACTCTTGTTATCTACTCATACAAAGACTCCAAAGAGAAAAGATTATTATAGCGTCTCACCAAATTTACGGCCATAGTAATTAAACTATTCTCTAGAAATCTCTCTCTATTTCTACATAAATAGGAAATATCATTTTTATTACTTATTGTACCTATGAATTAAAATTTTATATCTGAAAAAGCTATTCCGTACATTTTAAATTGTTGAAGAATGTGATGCATATGCTAAATTACTCCTTACTCTCATCATTAAATTAGTCTATAAGACATGTATTATATGTCGTATTTTTAAATTATGAAACGTTTAAAACACGTTCGTATCTTTATTCATTTCAAGGACGTATGAAACATATATTTAGCCGTATTTTATATAATTGTATCGTATTATATACGAATGTACGTATTATTGTATTATTCACGAACCGTTATATTACTAACAAAATTTGTTATACCAGTGGAGCCATCACGATGTTAGGTTATACTCCCTCCGTCTCGTTGGAATGTTCCCGGTTTGACCTACACACATATTAAGGAAATAAACTTACCAGGGGGTAAATTTTACTGTTTGGACACTGTTTGGACGCTGTTTGACACTGTTTGACACTGTTTTGCACTGTTTGACACTGTTTTGATGTAGGATAACTTTCCATTTAGGGAAATGAGAACTTTCCATTTGGACGTCCAAAAAAGGAAAGTGGGAACATTCCAACGGGACGGAGGTAATATATTAATTAGACCAACTTATATATACATAGTATGTACCACACGACATTATATATGAGAAGATGATCGACAAAGGTAAAAGCTAGGGTGACATTATTAGTCTTTCCAAACTGAATCCATAAATTACTTGGGCATAGCCTGTTATACCATGTAATTTTTTTCATTTTTAATTATATTAATTTAGCTCACCATATTAATGTTTAATTAATCTTAGGCTATGTTTGCTATAATGTAATCAATCATGTAATGTAATGAACATTACATGTTGATTCGAATAAAATATTTGGTATGTCATTTTATTATAAACCGTAATGTAATGTGAATTACTTATATCAAATCCATTACTTTAAAGTATGTAATAGGCTTTACATTAGAAATGTTATATATTTGTGATTACTCTTTTTTGTATTCCAGTTTTTATTAAACTTCACACTTTGACTTCACACAAAATAAGGAAAGAAATTTGATTTTACAGTAGAGTACACTGTTGAGACACTGTTTGACACTGTTGAGACACTTTTGGCACTGTTGAGACACTGTTTGGCACTGTTTTGATGTATATTTCTTTGCCAAAAAAGAAAATAAGGAAGTGTGAAGTTTATTTTAAACCGTCCCAAAAAGGAAAGTGTGAAGTTTAATAAAAACCGGAGGGAGTATTTTTTTTGTGCAACCAACTACTCCCTCTCCCGTCAGATGAATTTTCCCTCTCAAATCTGCACTTTTCCTTCTTCTCGCGTGTTCTGTCGCGCGCTGCTAACCAAACATAGTAATGGAATAATGATTTCATTCCATTATGTTACACTTTTTATTCCATTACATACTTCATTCCATTGCATTGCATTGCAATAGTCTTAAGTAGTGTTTGTTAACACTTAAAAAAAGCACTTGTGAGCTTTTAACTTAAATAAAGCAGAAAATAGTGTTTGCAATCACCTGCTTCTACTTAAAAAAAGTACTTTAAAGCCAAAAGCTGGAAGTTGGAGTTGGGGTGCTTTTAACTGCTTATTGGTTTTTTTGTAATTAATTCAAACTTTTAGGATAGTTATAATGGAACATTTATTTAGCTTGGACCAAAGATACCCCCATCTCCTTCGGTACTTCTTCATCCCCGACTCCATAACTCCCGTTTAGCTCCTCACCTGCTCATTCCGTACATATATAATTATATACATATATAATTATATATAATTAATTATATGTATATATATAGTTTTATTAATTAACAAGAAGCCAGAAGGATGGAAGGAGAGCGCAAGGCCCCAGGCGCTCTGAGGCTGCCGTGAACAGGATCACCGCCACAGCTTGACTTCCAGATCTGTTGAGGTAGCCCGTCCTATATGACTTCCATGTCTTTTGGGATAGATCGTTGTGATGTCTTTCAACAGATGAATGAATTGCAAGAAGCAATTTCGAACAAAAGAGGAAGCAATTGCAGATTTGCAGGGAGGAATATATGCTACCTTATACGGCTTTCTATTTTTTCAATTGAAAGAAGCAATTGCACCCTTGCAGGAGAGATGGTGCCTCATACTACCTGCTTTGAAAGACAAGATCGGCTTTGAGGCGCGCTGGGCAAGGGAGAGATGCTTGAAAATTTTATATGTCAAGGGCATTTTTGTAGTTAAACAAAATATTCCATTAAAAATCACTTTTTTACCAAACACTTCCAGTTTAACTTTTTCATCTTAATCACTTCTATTCCCAAACACTACATACTTTTACTATAAATCACTTTTCCAATAATCTCTTAAAAAAATCACTTTTAAAAAGCACAAGCAATCGCAAACACTCCCTTAATACAATTACTCTCAAGCCCAGTCGAATCCAAATTCGTGGAACCGCCCGTCCTGGGGATACAATTACTATTGTGATACTCATTGATCGAGTATTAGGATCAATAACGAACAATCTTTTGGGTGATAGGATTGGGTCTAGTCATGAGACTTATATAGTGAGATTCGTGAGAAATTGGGCAAGAGATTAAGCCCACTCGGTTCTCCACATGTGTAGACAATCATGGCTTCACTAGGGAGAGGTAGTTATATTAATCATTGGCAGGTGATAATTGATAAACAGAAAAAGAGACTCAATAAACGTGGCAATGTGGCATCATGCGATAAATTAAGATCATGTCATATATATGATGGAAATGTATACAAGTGTCATGGACAAATATAGAATATGATCGATTAACTCGAAATTTTGTTATCGATCAATTAATAAAGTTGTGATCTTTTAATTTCTCTAGTATTTTGACTCCCCTTTATTATCAAAGAAATAATGTTATCATTCGCTAAATAAAAAATAGTACGTATTCATAAATTTAAAAAGAAGTTTATGTTGGGTGTGTTTCGGAAAATAAAGAAAATTAATTAAAATAAATTAATTAAATAAAATGACTAGAGAAAAACAAGAAAGGAGATGAAGCAGAATTAGTCAAAGCTCGTGCTACGCACGATGTCCTTAAAACGTATTTGTTGCCTCCCACGGTGCTAGGAGCGTTGCAACAATCTTTTCCCATGATACGATGACTACGAACTAATGTTTGAGCACACAAACAAAAGTTCCAACGAACGAGAACAAGTCTGAACACTCAGGAAATTTTCAGAATGCTAGCAGTGTGTTTTTAGAGCTAAAACGTGTATGAATTCGTGTAAGAACGTGTGTTGTTGCAAACCACCTGCCAGCCATTATATAGGAGGATTTGTTGTGTGTAAATGGTGAATTAATGGACCTGAACGTTGGACATCAATGACCAGTCCGTTGGGCATTGAATCGTCCATGAACTGTCCATTTAACGCTGCATTAAAAGATAAGAACGTTGGGCATTAATTGTTGTAACGTTTCAGAAGTGCGAGAGAAGACCTCCATCAGAACTTCCCCGGGAGGGGTTCTGATCGGAGGCCAATCAGAAGACCCCAACTCTGATCCGCGGCCATCAGAGTACCCCCAACTCTGATGGGCGGCCATCAGAATACCTCATCTCTGATGGGCTGCCATCAGAACTCCAACGAGGTGTTCTGATCCGTAGGCTTCTGATCCGTTGGGCATTGAATCGTCCATGAACTGTCCATTTAACGCTGCATTAAAAGATAAGAACGTTGGGCATTAGAGTACCCCAACTCTGATCCGCGGCCATCAGAGTACCCCCAACTCTGATGGGCGGCCATCAGAACTCCAACGAGGTGTTCTGATCCGTAGGCTTCTGTCCGAAGACTTCTGGACGACATTCGTGTCCGCAGGTCGCCCGCGCACGCAAGTCGCGGTTTTTCTTCTCCGAATTCGGGATTTGATTTGCACCCCCCTACGCGCGTGGAGAGAGCCTTTACCCTTAAGAATCTTAACTCCATAAGGGGGGAGTCCCTTTATAAAGGGTAGCAAATCCCTTGGGTTTTCCGGTGTGGGAAATTAACACACTAGAAACCCATCCTTTTTCCCAGTTTTTCCATTCTAACGGGTAAACTTCGAAAAACGATTTCTCATTCACTCGTTATCCGTTTTGAGCGTACCGTATATCGAATTGTAGCCCTGAACAATGACAATCCGAAACCACTTTGACCCGACCCAAATCGGAAGTGGACCCCACTCAAAAAATTGCCCGAAAATAGCCATTTAATGCAATTTTTCACACATTTTTCCAACAGTTTATTGAATCAAGATGAATAACTTGATATCTAGCTCACATACAACAAGATTGATTTACTCCGACTTCGTTGAAAAATAAAAACTAACATAAAAACTAACAAATAAAAATAAGTCTCGAGAAAATAGAGGACTGCCTTGGCCAATTGGTTTGGAAAGACATAACCTACGTTAGAGTTCAATGAACATCGCCGGTGAAAACACAAAAACCTTATGCTCCTTTTTGCAAAACCAGATCGCACAAGATAATGAAAGAAGAACTCACGAATTGAAAGCGGTGAACTATGTGTGAGTTGTTTTGCATTTCTGCTTCCAAGAAAAGAGAGGGTTGAGTTCAAAGAAATTAAACGAGTTTTAGAGTTCAAGAGACGAGTTCGAAAGAACGATGATTAAAGAAGTGAAAAGGATTCATCACTACTAGAAAATGTTGAAATAGAGAGGAAATTGGTAGGGAAATATAATCGTATGTAATTTAGATAGGAACTTGGCTAGGAATTAAGCATATTCGTTGTTTAGTTGGATTAGAAAGGAACTTTAACAATTTAGAAAGGAAATTTGGTTCCTCTATTTAATAATTTAAAACAATACCATAATAATTCCTGTAGCTAGGAATGGAGTTCCTCTCTAAGGTCTACACCACCGTATTTAAAATTGAATAGGATTTGAAAGGAATTAAAATAAAAAATAGGTCGGCTGAGCTATGCATTGAATATTCAAAAATACTCCCTAATAAATAGCTGAGCAGTGCATTGAATCCTGCAGGCAGTGTTTTAATTTTCTCAACCATATATTAATTCATTTTACCAACTTATGCCACTACGTCGGTCCGTTTTTACTAAATTTTATCTTCTGGCACTTCTTTATAATCTCTTTCCTCCATTCATTTTTTTTTTGTTTCATCTCAACACAATTATCTACGCCTCTCCGGAGTATCATTCTTATTCTCTCTGGAGTATTTACAATGCAGAGCAAATTTCTTTATTTAATTTGTAGCTGTATTCAGAGTTACATTTTAGGAGGATAAGGTATGTCTTCAATTTTATTACTTCAAAGTTCGTATATTAATAAAACAATTTTGTTTAATGGCAGCTTTGTTAAATTGTCGATACTTTATATATACAAGTACTTCGTATATATAAATTGTTTCTATCGGCCATTTAAATTGGGTGTAGATTTTAACGTTGATACTTTATAAGTTGTCGATAATTTATACGTAGTAAATTGTTTCATCTCGTATATTATTGTATAGTTATTCATACAGTACTATGTACATTAAAATAATAATAATTTATTTGGTAAATAAAAAGTCTGAGCAGCGGTGCCATAAACAGTATTATTAGTATGAGGATGTTTTACTTAGATTTAATTCAGTCTCAGAGTGAATTAGACTATACTTAAATAGAGCAAATCACATCAGACCATACTTAAAAATAGAAGATCATCTCAAACCATACTTCTGTAGTTATAAATACCCAAGGATCAGACATATTGCAGACCAGACTAGTTTAGACTAGACCAAACTAAATCATACTAGACCATACCAGATTAGACTTGATCAAACCAAACCAGAAAGTTTTAGAGCCCGTCTCGTAACACTGAAATTAATTGAATTGGATGATCATGGTAAAATTTATGAAGTTCTGTCTTAAGTGGTTGTATTGGTTGATTCTGCTGATCTATGAAAAAATTAAATTTAAAATATATTTTATTAATGAAATAAAGAAAAAATTATATGTAAAAATAGCTAAAATGATTCTCTACAGTAACTTCTACCAAAACATCCAGTAAAGTAAACTCAACCTTTTTTCCCTTATTATTACACATTCTGTGTGTGAAATCAAAAGTTACGTGTTTGGCAAAACAATGGTTGATAAGCCTGATAAGCTGAATAACAATGTTACCAAACGGGCTCTTAGTCCAATTGAAAACATTCTTAGTATCAAATGAGTAAAGTATGTGTATATGTATTTGGACAAGTTAATATCGTTTTCATTTTGTGGAGAAAACTATTATTGTGTAATTAATATTTGGTCTATAACAATAATGTCAAGACTGAACCATAAAGATTCTTCCCCAAATTTCAGGATAACAATGGATTATAGAAATGAACGTCGTTGGATGTATAATCGAGTGAACCCCGGTCAGAAAGGGTTAACAGATGAATTTAAAGCTGGAGTGGATAATTTTGTGGATTTCGCGTGTGTACAACCAACTTTTGTTGAGAACAATGTTATTAAATGTCCTTGTACAAAATGTAGGAATCGCCGTTATAAAAATCCAGGAGATGTAAAACTTCACCTTTACAAATGGGGTTTTGAGTCAAACTATTGGTGTTGGATTTTCCATGGTGAAGATGTTTTACAATCCAGTGGAAATTTTGATGATACATCTCACAACCATATGGATGGAGATAACATGTATGAAACAATGATTTATGATAATTTTGGATTGAACCAAGAACCTAGTTATCTTAATCGAGACATTGAGGGCCCGCATGATAGTGCCAAACAATTTTACGAGTTATTGGATTCTGCTCAACAACCGTTGTGGTCAGGATGTACAGCAGATACTGAATTGTCTTTTACCCTTAAGATGATGAGTATTAAGTCATCCTATAACATTGCACAAAAAGCAATGGATGAGATATTCGATGCTTGCAATCGAGCAATGCCATCACCAAATAATGTGCCATCTAGTTTCTATGAAGCTGAAAAATTGGTCTCTAAACTCGGTCTTGGTCATGAAAAAATTGATTGTTGTGTGAATGGATGCATGTTGTATTATAAGGAGGATATTGCATTGGCACAATGCAAATTTTGTTTTGAGCCACGCTTCAAAAAAAGTTATAAGCCAAATTCAAAAGTTCCTCGAAAAAGGATGCACTACTTACCACTTATTCCGAGGTTACAACGGTTATTCGCATCACCGAGTTCTGCTAAACATATGAGGTGGCATTTTGAAAGTCAACGTGAGCCCAGTGTTATGTGTCACCCATCAGATGGTGAGGCATGGAAACACTTTGATCAAATGTACCCTCAATTTGCTTCAGAACCACGCAATGTTAGACTTGGAATTTGTTCAGATGGATTCTCTCCATTTGGTATGTTTGCCAAATCATATTCATGTTGGCCCATTATTGTTACAGTGTACAACTTGCCACCCTCAATGTGTATGACGACTCCTTATATGTTTTTGACTTCTATTATTCCTGGTAAGCATAACCCAAAGGCTAAAATAGATGTGTACTTACAACCATTGATTGATGAGTTGAAGTGTTTGTGGGAAACAGGTGTTGTCACTTATGATGTATCCTTAAAGCACAACTTTGTATTGAAAGCAGCTTTAATGTGGACAATAAGTGATTTTCCCGCATATGGGATGCTATCAGGTTGGCAAACTGCTGGGAAACTGTCATGCCCATATTGTATGGAATCCTCAAAATCTTTTTGGCTAAAGAATGGAGGAAAGTGCACATGGTTTGATTGTCACCGTCAATTCCTGCCCATGGATCATCCATTTAGAAGAAACAAAGATGTTTTTGTAAAAGGAAGGATCGAAAAGGCATATCCACCACACATTTTGAGTGGTGAAGCAGTTTTGGAACGTGTTTCATACATTCCACAAATAACTGAACAACAGGGTTCGAAGATACCAGGTTATGGTTCTACACATAACTGGACCAAGCGAAGTATCTTTTGGGAACTACCATATTGGAAGGATAATATGATTCGACACAATCTCGATGTGATGCACATCGAAAAAAATGTTTTTGATAATGTGTTCCATACGGTTATGGATACCAAAGGAACAAAAAACAACAAAGATGGTGTGAAATCAAGGATGGATTTAAAGGAGCACTGCTCGCGGCCAGAAATCGAATTAAGGGTTGACAATAATGGAAAGTTATTGAAACCAAAAGCAAGTTTTACTTGTGACAATAATCAACAGAGGGTAGTGTATGAGTGGATACAAAACCTTTGTACACCAGATGGCTATGCAGGAAATTTGACTTCTTGTGTTGATTTAGAAGATTGCAAACTGCATGGAATGAAAAGCCATGACTGTCATGTTTTCATGGAGTGTCTCCTGCCGGTTGCTTTTAGTTTCTTACCACCCAGTCATTGGAAAGCTATTACTGAACTTAGTCAATTTTTTCGAGATCTATGTTCGGCAAACTTACATGTGGATAAAGTGAGACAACTACAACAAAACATCCCAATAATCATTTGTAAGTTGGAGAAATTTCTTCCTCCAGGATTTTTTAATTGCATGGAGCATTTACCTGTTCATCTTCCTTACAAAGCATTAATGGGTGGACCTATTCAATACCGGTGGATGTATCCTTTTGAAAGATTATTTAACTACCTTAAAAGAAAGGTAAAAAACAAAGCCCGGGTAGAAGGCTCTATATGTGAGGCATATTTAATTGAAGAGGCGACAAATTTTGCTTCATATTATTTTGAGTCTCATGTAGAGAGTTGGAGAACAAAAGTTGGTCGCAATTTGGATGACGGTGGCATCTATGTCAGTCTTCAGCCGACCCTGTCAGTCTTTAATCGTCCAGGTCGTGGGTTGGGTGCGACTAGATTTCGATATCTGAATAGTAAAGAGTTTTTTGCAGCACATCAACACGTATTACTGAACTGTGCGGAAGTCAAACCATACTTAACGTAAGAATTTCTTTTCATCCTCTACACTATGTACTAATGATATTCATAATTTTGTGAAAGTGGTTATTTGTAGGTCGTATGAAGATGGGTTGAGGGCTCTTAATCCAGGCATCACAAGTGAACAAATTGATTTGGCTATCCAGGCATCACGAGATTCAGAATGGAAACATATCACGAATCATCACTTACCCACCTGCAGTAATCAATGCTCAAAATCGTTATCAACCACGAGATCCAAGCTCTTCTACTTCATGTCCATCTCAAAATGCAGCAACCAGCTCAGATGATTCTACTACCCTGGTTACCCCATCTACTCCACCACTATCTCCCCTTGTAAACCAAGAACCTGAGATCGAGATTGTTCCTGACGGCATTTCTGGGTAACTTAAGTATTAAACTATCTTCTATTGCACTCAATCAAACTTAATCTGGTACCTCAATTAAGAATTAATAGGTAGTCATAGTTATATCCATTTTTTGTAAATGATTAAAAATATTTCTTCTATATATGTTTATAACTTAGTGAATGTTTGCAGCTTTATTCCATGCAAGGCAAATCGTTTTGTCATGCCGTGTATTACGAAGAAGTTTGATGAACCGATTCGCTCTTATACACGTGCTTCACCAGGATTGAAGAAAGCTTGGTTGAGTTTATTCAATGTAATATCTACTGAATTATTTTTCTTGTTTATAGAAACTAGTAAGTGCCATATTCAATTTGCTAACTTGCTAACTTTTCTTTCAATGAACTCAATGTACACTAAAACAGGAAGGTGATGCATGTATTTTCAATAACTTGTTATACATTGTTTTATTACTTTATGTTACAAAATTGTGGTCTTGTGTAATTAAATCTGTAGGAGAAGTATTATTGGAGGCCGGAATATCATTCACGCATTACAAAGAATTTCAACAAGAAAGGATCGGAAGGTTTATCACGTGCACTATCTAGTGCTCGTAAGACAAAGCAATGTCCAGAATGGATTATTCTTCCAATATGGGTTCAGCTACTTGAGCAATGGAGGGATGCAAAATTCATTAGCAAATGCAATACTAATAAAAAAAATAGGAACTCTGATGTGGGTATGGCATTGCACACTGGAGGATCTATACCCATTACAGAGTACTGCCGAAGATATGTAAGCATGTATATTTTATAATTGCACTTTTTACTGCTTTAATATTTTAGTAACCCTTAAATTACACACATAGTGCTAATGTTCGCAGGAAGAAAAGCATAACCAGACAGCACCCCCGGAAATAGTATATCTGCAAACACATACAAAAGCAGACGGTACATTTGTTACACCAAAAGCTAAACAAATTTATGTGAGTGTAATTTAATGAATTAGTTTAATTTTTAATGTACTAACTCCCTTTCATCAAATTAAAATTGTAAAAAGGTGAATTAAATTTCTCTTATTCTGCCCGGAAATTATACTTTTAATAGGACTCATATGAAGAACTAAAGTCAAAGGAGCCGAATGCCAAGTCTCAAGATCTATTGTTGAAGGCTGCTGGTGGCCGAAAGAAAGGAGGAAAAGTTACTGGTTTTGCCTCAGCTAGTGTCTATTTCTTTCCTTCAGCCTCTACTTCTCAGAAAATTCAACAACAATCATACGAGGACAAATTATTTCAACAACGTCTGGAAGAGGTTGAGAAGTCCAATAGTGTTCTTTTAGAAACTAATAAAGAACTTGTGCAGTTTAAAGAATCTGCATCTGCTACACTAGCAGAAATGCAAGGTATTATTCAGTCTATGAAAATGACACAACCATTGCAACAAGTTTCATATATGAATGTGCTCCCAAGGCAAAATATGCAACAAGGTACTTTCATGGGTTCTCTTCCACACCATCAACAAAGTGCTTACATAAATATTTCTCCACAACAACCCCAAGCGGGATCTTTTATGAGCATGTTGATGCCCCAACCTTCACCAATCTTCAATAACAGCTACACTCATTCAAACCGGGGTGAAAATGGATGTGAAGATGTGGAACATGATCTCATTCAGTGACTTTGTAATCCTTTTAAGGAATTGTATTTTTGAATTTTATCAAGTATCTTTTAATTGACTTGTGATGCAGAATAATATGCCTTGAAGGACTTCTAATCTATTTCAATGGAATGTTTGATGTTTATTTATACGGTTTAGTATTTATATGAATCTGGTTCGTATTTAAAAAATATATTTTGTTTAACATTAATATATTGTGTATTATACAGGTATATATACATGAATTTTCGAATTGAATTGAGAGGAACATAGTTCCTTTCTAGTTTACAGAGTGTATATATATACGTAATTAACAAAATAATTGGAGAGGAATTTGGTTCCTTGCTTGGTTTATTCTTTATGCCCCACCTTTTTTTTAGAATGGAACCAGGTTCCTCTCTATATAAATGAGGAGGAAGAGTTAAAAGGAACTACCGTCCTTTCTAATATTAAATATTTTTCATCACTTCATATGCTAGAAAGGAATGCAGAGAGGAATTCTAGATTACCGAGGGAGGTTTTGTAGAGGAGACACAAGTCCTATCTAAATTTGTAGCTAACCCATTTAGAAAGGAAAATACCATATTTACATAGGAAAATGTTTCCTTCTTAATTACACACATTCTAGTAGTGCATGTATGATGTCATCAAGGACGATGACTGATTATTACTCATAAATTACTAAATCCACACCTAAGATTGAAACAAAAGGGAGTAATATGATACGGAGTATGATTTTAAGAGAAGTAAGTATAGTTGTGTGGTTGGTATTGTGTTGGAAAATGTAAATAAAAGGAGGAAAGTATGACAAGGATACTTAATTGAATGAATTGAAACTAATTGTTAAGGTAGCCATGATCTCCCATAACTAAGATAATTTTCATTATATTGCACTTATATAATGGTACTTTAGAATAGGGGTGAGCATTCGGTCGATCGGTTAAATAACCGACCGATAACCGAATAACCGACTACTAAAAATTTCTCTTATGACCGACCGATAACCGACCGACAATACCTGTTTAACCGACCGAAATACTGAAATCGGTTTCGGGCGGTAACCGCATAACCGACCATAACCGACCATGTAAAATTTGGTAGCATTTTTTAAAATATGTATGCTTTAGAGGCTTGTTTGCCAATAAACATAGCTGGAAATACTTCAAAAACCATCCCTAAACATACAAACATACATAAAGTGTTTAATGCCAACAACATAAGTAAATAACGTATAGCCATGGCCAAAATACAAACACTACAAGTTTAAATTATATGTCACAAAACATGCACCCAACACAAACAAAAACTCCAAATTCCAGGTTCACTACTAGAAAAATGTCTTACAGTGACACCAAATTAGTGTCACTAAAAGCTTCTGCGACACTAAAAAAGTGTCGCTGAAGGTGGGGGCTAGTGACACTTATAGTGACACTTTTTTAGTGTCACTAAATTATGACACTTTAGTATCACAAAATTCGATGACACTATGATATCATAAAACTCGGTGACACTATGGTATCACAAAATTCAGTGACACTATAGCATTGTAAAACTCCATGATATGAAAACATACACATAATACGTTAATTGTAATATATATAATTTAATACTAGTAAATAACCAAAATTTCAAACATTTTTATTTATTATCTCAAATTCTCACATAAATGTGAATGTATATACTACACAATTCATAGGGGCATACCCCGAAGTAATAAGTACTATGAAATAATTAAACAAGAACAAAATGCAGCCTAAAATAAAAGCGCATGTGCCAAAATATCAACTACGAGAAGAAGCCTTGAACATTTAGCATATTTGCGAACTTGGCATAAAAACTGCCCGAAAGATACCACAACTCTTTCTGGCTTGAAAATTGCACCAGTAAATCAAGCTAGTTGATTGGCCTTTGCTTTCTGAAAAGACCAAATTGCTGCTTGTACGAGAAATTCACTGTTGAAGCATGCTGAAGGACCAGTAAGAGAGCAAAATAAAAAACATAGTTATTGAGATGATAAACTCAAGGAGAACAATTTAAGATGTGTTCCAGGTTCTAATAAACTCAAGGAGAACAATTCATGGAGAATGAAAATCATAGCTAATTTTGCGAAAACAGAACAATAAAAATGTGTTCCAGTTCTATTAAACTCAAGGAGAACAACTCATGGAGAATGAAAAATCATAGCTAATTTTGTGAAAACAGAACAATAAAAATACCTATCATTGAAAAGCTTTAACCAATACCTGCATTTCTATCATCACCACCCACAACTGCTTGACTTTTTTCATCATAATCAAAGTAGACACTCTTAAAAGTCCATTTTTTCTAGTACATGCAAAATCTACTTTAGAAAATCTCATAGTGAGACAATATAAAGATGAACAGTTTAAACAAACTCAAAGTTGTACATCGCTCAAAATTAAACCAAAGCCCACATCCGGCAACAGTGGAGGGAAAAGAAGAAGAGGCAAAAATAAATACATGCAATTGGTCACCAGTTGCTTAATATAGTTTATTAATCCCAAATGGCTGAAAATGTTAGAAACAAAAAAGAAATAATATAGAGACATGTAGTGTTAGCAATCTAAAGATATATACCAGTTGCTTAATACGGAGTATATTTTATATAATTTTCTAATGAGTATAATAAGGGCCTAGGTGGACTAATATGTGAAATCCTCCAAGTATTTGATCTTTCTAATCTCATAAAAAAATGAAACAGACTTGTTCTCCTTGCATCCCTCTAACCGTATGGTCTCATCCTAAACACAAAGTGAGTGTCCAAGAAGGAGAAACTACCCCTCAACTAAGCTATTAAATCCATTCCCAAAATAGAAGAAACAATGAATTTGATCAAAATATGAAACTGAACTAAATCTAGATAAAGTTATAACAGGGGAAAATTAAAAACAATTAGCTAGCGAGCACAGAGCATATGAAATTATAAGTAAAAAGGGTTGACTTTAATTTTAATTAGTTTTGCAAGACTGTGCCATCATTACTTGTAGCAAAAAATCTGAAACAAAAGAAATACTCTGTGGTCAATTTTTTATATCAGTACTTGAGAAAAGTAAGTTAGTATTTAACTAAAAAGTAACTTAGTCATCAATATACTTAGCACTTTTGCAGGAACTATGGCAGCTGCCGTCATTCTTTTACTCAATACGGAGTATACAAAAAATAATGTCATCATCTTTGCAAGCAGTAGCTATGGCGGAACTTACATGCTAATCGATTTTTTCAAAACTCTCAAATACACGACCCAAATAATAATAATAATAATAATAATAGTAATAATAATAATAATAATAATAATAATATTAATATAGCTATGTTAAAGGAATTTGGGAGAACGTGAAAGTATTAAGGTGTTCAAGAAATTAAAAAGAATGCACACATTCCTAGATCAAAGCAGGGAAGATGCTTGTTAGCTCAATTAGAGAAGAGCATAGTAATACAGCTATGTTTCCATTCAAAGACTAATAATAATAAAGCTATGTTAAATCTTTCAGCATTGGGAGGAAGTAGGAAATCTTACCTTTTTGGGTGCCATCCATTGCTCAACATTGCTTAAAGCATAGGTAGCAACTTTAACCCAAACACCTACCTGCAAAAACAAGCACTCTTGCGCTTTGAAAAAAAAACCGTAAGTTATCATCCCTTTCCTCCCCCTTGACCCCTTTTACTAATAAAACAAGTAGTTATATTAGTAAAAGGTAAGTCAATCATCCCTTTCCTCCCCTCTAAAATATCCTAAAAAACAAGCCCAAGGGGTCACCATAAGCAGCTATTTCTCATGTGTATGAGCTCTATTTAATCAAAGCATTTTAAAAACAAAACAAAATAACATGAGAATGTTATTTGTTCATGTTATTTACCTATCTTGCATTGCCTTTGATGCTCTAAGATGGTCTCTGCGGACAAATAAATGCACATGACGTGCATACTTGGTAAAGTATATTGCTTCAGTAGCTGTATCACCACCTCCAACCACAACAAGGAACCGGCCTTTAAAGAGCGGGGATGTGCCATCACAAATAGCACATGCACTAATTCCTCTACTCCAAAATTCTTCTTCTCAAGGTAATCTGAGTCGTTTTGCAGTAGCTCCGGTGACAACAATGAAACTATGGCACCTCACCTGAAAAATAAAAGAGGAAATGTGCAGTAAGGGGATTTGTATGAATATTGAAGAGCTAAAGAGTGTCCAGAAGGAGGGAAACAGAAAGTAAACCATATGTCGTATACAAGGATTTTTTTTTTAAGTAAACTCATGCGCTTTGATGCTCAATTATGATTCCTTAAACTTAAAATGACCCAAAGAAGCTGCAGCTTACAATCTGGAGTTTGGTTTTGTATTTTAAAGATCCATTATTGATTAAGATTAATGTCTATGTCAAGGAATATAAATCAAAGAGCATCGGATCAATCAATTAAGGAGGAAATGCACAACTGCTATTTCTTTCAAGCATCATCAAGTGCAAGAAGACTAGGAAGCAATTTACCCTCGAGCAGATCCAGGCTAGCACCACCTCCTGTCGAGATATGACTTATTTTTTCTACCAACTTGACCTTCTCAACCACTGCAACCGAGTCTCCACCTCCAATAATTGTTGTCCCGCTAAGCTCTGCCAATTTCTTTGCTATTGCCACTCTGCCAGTAGCAAACTTCTCAAACTCAAAAACACTCATTGGCCCATTCCATATGATTGTTTGGGTGGTATCCAAAGCTTCACCAAATGTATTGATTATGTCTTGTCCCACATCTAACCCCATCCACCCATCTGGAATTTCAGTTGTGCTAACCACCTCGCTGTTAGCATCATCAGAAAACTTGTTTGCAATCGCAACATCAGTAGGAAGCAGTAATGAGACTTCCTTAGACATAGCCTTCTCAATGAGGGATTTGGCTAGCTCAAGCTTGTCTTCCTCCTGGAGCGAGGATCCGACTTTGTATCCTTGAGCCTCCCATTTCCTTTCTCCATGTCGTATACTTGGATATATACAAAGAATGTAATCAAATAAATATGGCAATGAGCATATTTTTGCAAAATATAGAAGCATATACTAAGTAACCTCTATCATGTAACCTCTATGGTGAATGCTTTTCAGGAATTTTAACGAACAATTTGAGTTGAACAGTTTCCACCACTCCTTTACAAATCTTCTAAACACAAATCAATACATAAATTTCCCACCTAAGAAAATTGAGGAAAAATCAATTGCACCTCTAGGAGGGTTGACACGAAACCCCATGTTCCCTTCCAACCAAGAAACCTAAAAATCTGCACATATGAACACAAAAATTGCATCGAAAGTCCTGAACAAAGGGTGGATGGGATCCAATAGAAGAACATCGACCCATGAAATAAAAATTTAGAACTTAGAAACACATACCTTTAATTCCTTAATCAATAAGAAATATGAATCTATTCTCAAGACTGGTGTTGTACGTCTTGGATTCTAGAGGACCGGAGGCTGGTGCCGACTACTCACTAGAACGATTGGAACTCGCGAAGCTAGACTCTATTGGCTGGAACAAGTCATGATTTCAACTCCCAAGGCTCAAGGGTAGAGTGACTGTGGGGCATCGATGAATGAACTCGACGACAATCCTTCATGAAGTTCAAATTACTTAGACATGGAGATGGAGTCAAGCGGCAGGGCCAAGAAAAGCCAACAATCGATCGAGGAGTTAGGTTTCACAGAGAGAAGGATAGCTGAGCGTATGAATATAAAGTCTGTGGGCCGGCCTTAAGTAATATGAACAGTGTCGCGCGCCTTCAAATTCACTCCATAAAAAATGTATAAGTGTCACTGCTTCATGCTAATGTATTTTTGTTAAGAAATAGTGACACTTTTATGTCATTAAAGATATTTTATAAAAAAAAGTGTCACTATTAAAGTGTCACTGTAAGCCATTTTTCTACTAGTGGTTGTTAATCTTCTAGCTTTCCACCATAGGGACTCCAATGCATCAAAATTTATCCGTTCTTGCATCTTGTTAGGCTGACAAAGTCACAAGGAACACAAAATCACATACTTGAGAAGTATAAATACATTTAATTTAATGATTGAATGCCTAACATTTTATTCTAGAGTATTGGTGATTTATTCTTTTCTATATACTCTAGAGTATTGGTGATTTATACTCTAGAAAACATTTTGAAAACACTAATTTGGGGGTTGGCTAAACAACAATTTCCTGAAAGATTTTCTGGAAAATGAAAACAGTAATTTCATAGACATAGTTAAAATCTACGCAGGATGTAT
This sequence comes from Cuscuta epithymum, assembly GCA_945859915.1. Classification (NCBI taxonomy): domain Eukaryota; kingdom Viridiplantae; phylum Streptophyta; class Magnoliopsida; order Solanales; family Convolvulaceae; genus Cuscuta; species Cuscuta epithymum. The sequence continues at coordinate 4,373,300 of CAMAPF010000084.1, forward strand.
ATATCTTTAGTTCTTATACAATAATCTCATGAAATGAAACCAATGAATTGTTGGTCTTTTTTAAGCTCTATCATTTGCCTATTTTATTCTTCTTTATATACTAAAAACTCAGAATTATATTATAGGTGATTAATACTCTAGAAAACATTTTCAATTTCCCAACATAACTAACTTAGTAACAATACAATGACACATATATATAATCATAAACATATCATTCTAAAATGAGACCTATATATATCATCAGAAACTTATCATTCTAAAATGACACCTATATTCTAAAATGTATAATCATAACTAACTTGTCTTCATAATCTGTATTTCTGGCCAATTTTTCAGTTTTTTTTGCTTACTCTAAAGTTTTTTGGGATCTTAAGAACTTTGGAGTATACCATTCAATATGCAGTTGAATAACAAGATGCCAAATAACAAGAAACTTACTCTAAACTGAAGCCAAATGACACCTGAAGAAGTACTCCATAACCCTATACTTCATATGCAGTTGAATAACAAGATGCATGAGCATGGTAAATTGTGTGTAAGAAATATACCTAACTCTTGTGCACTTTTACTCTTCTTCAGCTCTACTGGTCAATCACCGGCTCCAAGCTAAGCTTTGATAAATCTGAAAAAATAAATAAACCAAATATAGATATCATAAATACCAATGAAGTATTATAAATTTCAAAATTTACAAGGAATAAAGGGAGGATATACTACCTAAGTCAAATTTGTCAATTTCTGCAGTTGCATACTCAATTTCAGAATCAACTATATCTTCCTTTTCAACTCTTAGCCAATCTTGTGCACAAATTAAAGCTTGCACAACTCTAGGTGATAAAGAACTTCTGTAACTGTCTACAACACGACCCCCCCGTACTAAATGCTGATTCTGAAGCAACGGTGGATATAGGCATTGCCAATACATCACGAGCAATGCTCGAAAGAATGGGAAACCTATGAGAATTTCGTTTCCACCATATAAGAATATCAAACTTGTCATCACCTTCATCAAGCCCTTCACTCAAGTATCTATCCAACTCTGTTCTTTGATTCACACTTTCCATTGCAGCCATATATTTTTTAAAGTCACTGTCAACACCCTTTTCTTTCCCATTAAGTGTATCCTGATATTCTAAGGGTAAATCATCTCTGCCAGTTTGACTTGATTGAGAATTTTCAATTAGTGAAGGGAGAGATAAAGGATCTTGCAGCTTTTTGTATTCATTAAACAAATCTTGCAAAGCTTGTTTCAGTTTTTCAGTCAAAGAAGACGCTTGAGGAGCAGTATACATCCTTTTAAAACAAAACTCTGCATATACCAACTTACGCCTAGGATCAAGCACAGTTGCAACATACAACAACACATTCATTTTCTCAACATCACCCCAATACTTGTCAAATTTATCCTTCATTTGTGCAGCCATTAAGCTGAATTTTTTATCAGTGCTCTTAACCCATCCACAGACGGTAGAATAAACTTCACATATTTCAGTAAAATAACAATTTGAGGTGACAAACAAAGATCCAGAAACTTTCACGGTAAGATCATAAAACTGGTGTAAAAACTTTGATAACCTTCTAACATTTTCCCAGTCATCATGGTCGGGAATGCCTTCACTATTACTAAGATCATGATTGTAATGGGGATCAAAATCCTCAAAACTATCAAAGGCCCTCTCAAGTTTCTGTGCTGCATTCAACATTAGATATGTAGAGTTCCACCCAGTGCAAACATCGAGGCATAACAGTGCCTTAGACTCTATCTTCTCTAAAACAACACACTCTTTAAACTTTTCTAGCCTTGCAGGTGACTGCCTCACATACCTCACTGCCCCTCTAACACGAGAAACCGATTCATCTAGACTTTTCAATCCATCTTTGACAGCTAAATTAACTATGTGAGCTACACACCTCATGTGAAGAAACTTTCCATCCAAGATTGACCTACCTGAATTGTTAAACTTGTTTCTCAAGTAGCCAATGGCAACATCATTTGAGCTCGCATTATCCACAGTAATTGTGAACACATTATCTATTCCCCAATCACGCAAGCATTTCTCAACAGCCTTACCAATATCTTCACCCTTATGACTGGATATTGGACAAAAATTAATTATTCTCTTATGAAATTTCCAGTCACTATCAATGTAGTGAAGAGTGAGACACATATAATTTATTTTTTGCAAAGAAGTCCATGTGTCAGTGGTAAGTGAAACTCTATGACAAGTGGTCTGGAGTAATTTGGACAGTTTTTTTTTTCTCCTCTAAATAAATATTGAAACAGTCCCTAGCAATAGTCCAACGCGATGGAACACGAAACCTAGGACAAGCAGCATGCATCAATCTTCTAAACCCCCTTGCTTCGACAAACTTAAACGATAACTCATCGATAATGAACATTTCTGACATAGCCCTTCTAATCTTAGTTTCATCATATTTACCATAACTCAAAGAACCCTCACCATTCACTTGGGGGACAACTAATTCTGTTTGAGAGGGGTCAGACTTAAGTCCTGCACAACTTCTTATGTGAGCTGCCAAGGAACTTGTTTCATTTCCTTTAGAGTCAGCAAATAGCTCTTTTGAACAATGAGTACATCTAGCTTTTTTATGGCCCTCGTCACTTGTGAATTTGTCAAAGTGATTCCATACCTTAGACTTGACTCGTGTTGCTTTTCGTTTCTTTGGCGTTACTTTTTTAGCGGTTGAGTTTGTCGCATTTTTTGAAGCAGCTCCTACTCCTTGTGTTTGCTCATTTTGACTTGGTGGTTCCTCATCCATTGGCACAAACTCCATTGAGCCTGTTGATTCCATCTACAAATGATAAAATAGTGATATAGTTATATTTACAGAATATATTACTAATAGTTCTATAACGAATTACTACTCACTACTAACTACTCCATTCCAGAACTGTATAACTTTATAATTTCATCCACAATTTATAAGTATATAACCCATGATGACATAGTTGCATAATTACTTTCTTAAATAACTAATAATTCACATTAGTTATCAAAATAAATAGAAATGTTCCGATGTCCTAATAGCCTCAAACTTTAGGCGTTCTTATCAAATTTATTAAACTTTAATGTTCTAGTTATTAGTTAGAACAAAAACAGAATAAATCATCAAGAAATTTAAATAAAAAAAGGGCATAAATACAAATTTACAATGAGATTTGGCAGAATAAGACACACCTTTGTTGAAATGTTGATTCGTTCGCACCCTAGCTATTGTTGGTCAAGGTGCCGATTCTAGGAGCACGAACAAATTAAGTATTGATGAAACCTCATGTCCTTGAAGAAGCTAGTGAGCGAACGGGAAGACTTGATAGGTGGTGGTTAAAGATTTGAAGTTAATCCATATCGTATAGAAGAGAATCAAGAGATCGAAGATGAATTAGGTGATGGCGGCTGAGGGGGTTTTGAGTTTTGATTGTTCTGAATGCAGATTGTAGAGGGTTCGATTAGTTACTCTAGCTTTACTTAGGGTTCTAGTTTAGTAGTTTTTACTTTACGTATTAGACTATGGGCTAATTGGGTATGTGCTGAATGCAGAGTATATACGGAGTATTATTTATTTACTGTAGTTTATATATTTTGAACGGTTATCGGTCGGTAACCGATAAACCGATAAATGAAACCGCATAATAACCGAAAAACCGAATAACCGAAAATTTCCAACACTTCCAACCGATAACCGACCGATAACCGACTTTTTCGGTAGGTTCGGTCATCGGTTTGCGGTCGGTTCGGTTTTGGCGGTTATTTGCTCACCCCTACTTTAGAAGATATAAGATGAATTGAATTACATTAACTAGTCAAGGTATTACTTACATTACATTACTCATAAGTACCATATGAAGTTTTTTATTTTGGAATAATGTAACATATAAAGTTAAACCCTTAAATAGAAGTGTTGAAAAATCTAAAAATTACATAAATGATGTTATATGCTTCCATATTACAGGTTCAGTACAATTTACGAGCTGAGGTTTGCCCCCGATCATAAGTAAATTCTTCCATGTTAACAAACAGGTATACGTAGTATCATTAATTAGACTTAATACATAGAAACATAATGCACTAAAATCCTTGCTGAAAAGCAAAAGGCACTAAATAAATGGACTTAGGATGAATAAATTGATATCTACTTTCATTGTGACCTATTTTACGTCATCAATAATTTGTTTGTTTTTTTTTGCAAATCTTTCTAATCTTCTGTTAAGACCAACATCATTGAATTAGAATGAGATTCGAATATGTGACTTCCTCTTTGGGAGTGTAACAATGATGTAATCAGACCACAAGGTACTTGAATCGTGAATGAGATTACTAATAAGGATATTTATGCACTGCGATATACTCCCTTTGTCCCGAAATAAATATCCAACTTTCCTTTTCGGTCTATCCCAAAATAATTGTCTTGTTTTCCTTTTTGACAATAATATGTGGCTCATATCAATTCACCTTTTTCTACTCAAATTTTAACTACTTTTTTAACCTTTATCTTTTGAACCACTTTTTAAAAACTTTGAAAAGGAAAACAAGACATTTATTATGGGACAGAAGAGTAATAGCTAGTCAATATATGGCACTAATATGAAGGATCAGGTTTCATTTAAAGATTGAGATATAATAAGAAGTATAATAATATAAAATCTATTGTTAGATTTGAATTTCTTTCATCAGCCTAATAAGTAATAACAATACAAATATGGAATTGGACTCGACTCTCAAATAGTTTGATTGAGGATGTTTTCTTTTGGACTGTTTTCAGTCCCAGACCAGACTTAAACAGACCAGACCAGACCAGACTAGATTTAAACAGACCAGACTAGACTTCCGTAGATATAAAATACAAAGAGACCAGACGTTTACCAGACTAGTTCAGACCAGATCAGACCAGACCAGACTTAAACAGACCAGAACAGACCAGACCAGACCAGACCAGCAAATTTCAGTCCAAAAGAAAACATCCTGAATATAACCGAATCTCCAATGGGTTAATCAAACCGCTACCCAGGATCGGCAAACCGGACAGGTCCGGTTTTTCCTCAGCCACTTAACTATGCATTTATTGTGAAACCTATGCGAACAAAACGGCCCTAACGGCGTGATAACGTCCCCTTCCTTGTATTTTCATCCAAACAGACGGAACAAACCTCCGCATGCTCCTCGTTCTTCTCTCCGTTAAACTTCTCCGTCTTCATACCGCAAACCTCACTTTCCGACAGCCCCGACGCGTCTCCGCCGCCGGGTGAAATGTCCCTCTCTCCCGCACCGCCCGTGTCCAGCACCAACTCAACACCACTTAATATCCAGTCAACAAGGGCCTCTATTTCCGAAAGGGAAACAATCATATTCGGTGGCGGAGGAGACGGCTTTTGCGGCGTCGCATACGGCGGAGGAAAAAGAACCCGTTCGGGGATCAAGACGGTGGCTTCCAGGACGGCGGACATGGACAGCCCGTAACGCAAATGCCCTCCGACGCAAACCTTGTCAAGAGCAACTGTCACTATCTGGCGAGAGATCGCCCGGGCGGAGGCGGGGTTGACGGTGAAGTAGGCGGCGAGCACCCCGGAAATCACAGACAAAACGCCGTCCGTGGAGGAGAAAAGGAGTCGGGGATCGACTTCAACGGTGGAGGAAAAATCCCTCAGCGTAAGGGTCTGGAGATGCCCATAAGGCAAAACCAGCAAGGCTTTAGTGATCATTCTCATACGCAATTCTCCGTGGGTGGGATCGTCTGTGACAGCGTGCCTTCTATGTTCCCGCTAATTCTTGGCTCCGCCATAGCTGATGAGTGATTGATCTTGCACAGAATATACGTAGTAGTATAGTTTACGTAGTACGAAGTAAGAGACAATAAATGTAACGTATTTCAAGCATGTATATATACTCCGTACATACATACGTTAGGGTTTACGTACTTTTGGTGTCCACTGTCCAAAAGATATACGGAGTATGAGTTTCTTGGCGTCCAAATAACAAATTTTGAAGTTCTTGATTTTAGAGTACGTGATTTATTTATAAATTTCTATTACTATGGTATGTTTTTGAGCAACTATTGAATTTCTTGATGACCAATGGTATATTTGTATGTCATCTTTGAATATTAGTCAATGATCCAATGCCATTAAATTTTGACTAATGATAGATTTAGGGAGCGTACATTGCGGTTGCTTCTACTTTAAAAAAATGATTCCTTAAAGTGATTTGGGAGAAAGTGTTTTAGAGTAAAAGTTGATAATGTTTGGAAGAAGAAAAAAGTGTTTCTGACACAGTAATAAAAGTTGATAATGTTTGATAAAATAAATGTTTTTGTGTAATTGAAAAAAGTGAAAAACAGTTTAAAACATCCTTACATCTACTTCTAGCTTTTAGCTTTTTAAGTGTTTAATTTAAGCATCATTTGAAAACAATTTTTTCAACTTTTTTAAAACCAAACTGAAAAATATTTTTTTTAAGGTTTAGCAAACACCTCCTTATAATTTAGGGAGAATTTTCCATAAGGACTAAATGAAACTTTAATTTCCAAAATAAGTTTTAAGTACTGAAGTACGTGTTAGAAACGTTGTGAATATCGAGAATATACAAAAGGTTTGATATGCGATGTACATAAATGTTGTCAACTTCAAATTGTTTAAAATTACCTGCAATCATGTATTCATGTTTGCACTTTGCAGTGGATCGCATGGTATAAAATTATTGACAAATATTCTGCATTTAATGGTCAAAATGGTCATCCAAAATGGTTCAACGAAATATCGATTTGCCTAATAAGTACTTCGTATTTGAAAAAATTCTAGCTAATAATAAGCTAATGTTAAAGTGAAGTATTTTATTTCAAAAAATTATGGCTAATAAGCTATGGTGGAAATGAAGTATGTCCTATTTTATAAGATATCTTTAATATTCACTTCATCAACATAAATCACTCTTTTTTACGGTAACACAAATCACTCTTAATCTCTTACTTTATACATCAAAATTTTATGAAATTTGAATTATTTTTTGCAGATTTTGTCGCAGGTTTAATGTAGTTTTTGAATATGTAATTTTTTTTCTAAAAATAATTTGAGTGCAAACAGGAATCTGTTTGCTTTATCGTTGGTCAAAAATCATAAACCGAAAAGTATCTTATAATTTGGGACGGAGGGAGTATTTGATTTTAAAAAATTGTGGTTAACAAGCTATGGTTAATAAGCAGAAACAGAAAAAATTACAGATGAACATATATAGTATAATAAAATCGTAATGATGACTGAGACTGAGAAATCACTGATTCGAAATCCGTAAAAGAGTTTCAGGCATGTTTACCAGGAGTTTCAGGCATGTTTATCACAAGTTTCCACAACCTCAATTTCGCCTCTGGTCCAGTGGAGGATCTAGAGGGTGTCTGGGCCATGCCTGGGGCATGTACAACTCGATATCATTGCTTCCGACTGCGAAATCTAGTACTCCGTATTAGTACTTATGCTAAAATACGCCCTACATCCAAAATCTAGGGATGAAGATAGTTTCATCTAGCTAAGAACATACCCTATATAATAATTGTAGTGAGAAATGTAATCGATCACGGAGTTGTGATAGAGAGATTCTATGCAATTAGACATATTGTTGGCATGATCACTAAACCTTCTTTGAAAAGTGACATTGATGACTTTTTGCTACGTATGAATAATGTTTGTTTAAATTTAGATGTCAAAAATTATGATATGACAAAGCTTCTAATGTTTGGGTAAACTTAATTAATGGATTGCGGATTTTTATCTTAAATAAAAATGCATACATGAAAAATGTATCAATTTGCGATAAATTAATATAATGTTGGACCGATTCACCTTTTTATTTTCCGTATTGCAATAAGATAAGAGTTCGATATAAAAAATCAAATTATTAAATAAAGTTGTATTGAAGGATGAAATATATAGCAAATTTGAATCATACTTCATTTATAACACGGTAGTATTATATTTCAAAAAAATAAAAATAACTTTTGTGGCACAATGTGTAGCGTTCAACTTGATATTAATTCACCGGACCATTTTGTATTATAAAAAGTAACGGGAATTCTAATCCAAAATCAGAAACGAGGCAAAGACAGTTGATTTCTAATTCAAATTATGTGTTTCTTTCAGAAAGCCAAAGTTTATTGTTAAGGATGTTTTTACTTGGACTGTAATTTGTTGATCTGGTCTGTTTAAGTCTAGTCTGGTATGGTCTGTTTAAGTGTGAACTGGTCTAGTCTGGTCTGGTAATGTCTGGTCTCTGTGTATTTTATAACTACGTACAGAAGTCAAGTCTAGTCTGGTTTGTTTAAGTCCGGACTGGTCTTCTCTGTTTAAGTTTGGTCTAGTCTGATCTATTTAAGTCTGCTATGATCTAGTATTCTAGTCTGGGACTGAAAACAGTCCAAGTAAAAACATCCTTAAAACTGTTTAATGAGTTCAGAACAAGACATAATCCATAAATGTATATCGCTTGAAATTGGTATCGAATAGACATCTCAGGGCCGTAGATGAGGGCGTGCAAAGCGTGCCTTTGCACAGGGCCTCCAAAAATATAAGGCTCATTATTTTGTAAAATCTATATAGTGTATATAGGGTAGTTGTTTTTGAAAATAGTTGATTAATTTATTTGCCCGAATGATCCAACTATTCAGGTTATCCAATCAAAGGTTAAAAATTCACTTTTTCTTATCCCATTTTCATTCATTCATTTCCGATTTTAGATTTTTTTACTAGTTTTATTTGTTCAAGTTTGAGAAAGTGATCATTTTTCAATCTCGCATTTGTTTGTAGTTTTTTTGGGTTTTCTTAAGGTTGATTTTTGGTATTGTATTAATTTAATATAAGGCCTATTTTTCGTGCCTTGCACCGGATCTCCTAATACATTGAGCCGGCCCTGAGACATCTCATACACGACTACACTTAATAGACAACTCATACACCCGACTCGGCCCAGCTCCACTTGACCCATTCATGCAGTAGTGCCTGTGCTTGACAAATTTTCTGGGTCCCTAACTACCCTGATCCCTTGGTAGAAAAAAAGAGATAGATTGATTTTGAAGATAATGATGGTTTAGTTTGTTATATTTAATACATGAATACAAAATTGCCAAAATTTCTTGTTTAATCGTAAATGATTCAATAAACTTATGTCTTCTTGGGTAGAATTTAGATCTAGTTATCTTAACTACCGTCTATATTGAACTCTTTTAATAAATGCTATACAAAATCTACGGAGTATAAAATTACATATATAGAGATGAATGAGATGATGTTTTAATTCCATCTAAGTCATTTGGTACATTTTAAGGTGCTTGACTTTTCCATGTTAACTACGAAGTACTACGTACTACATATTTTTTGTTAACCATATATCAGTGATTATATTGTATTTGATATTCAGAGAACAAATCAAAAGTTGTTACTTATTTGCAAATACGTAATTTGAAAATGAATAAAAAATCTGTACAAAATCAGAAATTTAAAAAGAAAGATGACTCGGGAACTAATTCAAACGAATGTTCTAATTCCCTCTATACAATATTCGAGGATTTGATTATAACCACATTGAAATTAGGAAGTAGAATATAATTATGCAATAATAGTAAATGACATATTCGATTCAATTCAGATGTAATTAAAACTTCTAAACGATAAAAGTCTGCTGCTAATTGATGAATTAAACCACAATTGTAGATCGGCAAACGGGACATGTCGGCTTTCTCTTCAGCCACTTAACGATGCATTTATTGTGAAACCTATGCGAACAAGACGGCCCTAACGGCGTGATGACGTCGCCTTCCTTGTGCTCACCCAGACACACGGAACAGACTTCCGCATCCGCCTCACTCTTATTCTCTCCGTTAAATCTCTTCCTCTTTAAACGGGAAGCCTCTGTTTTCGACAACCCTGGCCCCACCGATATTTCCGGAACGGAAAGCGGCAGCGGCGGAGAACGGAGGGTGCATTTCAAGTTGATTGACAAGGACAATCCGAAACGCGCTTCACCGCCGATGCATATCAAGCGGCGAGCGAACCTCACTATCTCGCGGGCGATCTTGCGGGCGGAGGCGGGGATTGCGGCGAAGGTGGTGGCGAGCACGACGGAAATCTCGGACGAAGCGTTCCCCGGGGAGGAGTAAAAGAGTTGAGGGTTGACGTTGAAGGCGTCAGAGACGTCCCTCACCGTGACGGGCTGTGAACCCGTCATGGCTTTCGTGATCATTCTAATACGCAATTCTCCATGCGTTGGATCTTCCATAATAGTGAGCCCCATATGTCTGATTCTTGGCGCCGCCATAGCTGATGATTGCTCGAATGAGTGTTGCAAAGAATTGTATGAGATAATTATAATTGATGTAATGAAACTACTCTCATGAGTCAATACTTATACACACACGGATATAAATACACTTTTAAGTTAAAGATAATACTATCCTCCGTTTCTTTTTAATCGCAACATGTTGAATTTTACACTATTCACGTGTTCTACTTTGACTACATTTTACGGTATTGTTTTACGAAAATTATTTTTTATAAAAAATATTGTTCAATTCATCTCATTACAAATTGTCAAAATTTGATTTTTAATTATTTTTAACTAATAGAGATTAAGATATAATTACGGTCAAAGATGTGCGTTGGCAAGTGTGAAATGTTGACCGTTGCAACTAAAAAAGAACGGAGGAAGTATATACGGAGTATACCCCAGTTGATCGAAATCGGATGGCTTTCTTGCTGTCCAATTTATAATAATTTTTTAAATTATATATATTCTTGTTTAAAGTTTTAAGTCATTTGAATTTGTATTTTGTAATAATGCCCGTATGCTTTTATTTCTAAAACACTAATTACTACTCCGTATATATCTTTAAGGAAAAGGGGCAAATAAGGCCACGTAATAACCAAAAAAAGGTCAAATAAAGCCTTATTTATGAGGTTCTGTCCGGCCTTCGCCATTTGGGGTGTTTCTCGGTGGAATTTTTTGATGAATTTTATTTACCATCTTATTCATTAAGTCTAGTTTACTCATACCAAATTTCAGCTAACAATTCAATCGGAAAGGTAGTCAAATGAATTCTTGAAAATAACTGCGCTTTTAACTGCGCAATTATCTTCAAAAATTCATTTGAATGCCTTTCCAATTGAAGATTTAGCTGAAATTTGATATGAGTAAACTAGACTTACTGAATAAGATGCTCAAAAAATTTCATCAAAAAATTCCACCGGGAACCACCTCAAATGGCGATGGCCGGACAGAGCCTCTTAAATAAGGCCTTATTTGACCTTTTTTTGTTAGTACGTAGCCTTATTTGCCCCTTTTCTCATGTAGTACTAGTAATGTATGTTAAAATGTTATAATTGTGCCCAATGTAGAGAAAATAAATAATCACACATTTCATTTCATTTCATTTTTATTTACCTCAGTGCCGCAAAGGCTCCTACCTACGGATGTACGCAATCTTACCCCTTTACTAAAGCACATGTAAATTAAAATGTTATACGTGGATATTGATTTATTTTTATAGAATGTGTAGAATAAAGAGTAATACGGCATGGCGTTAAAGGTAACATGCTAGTAATTTGGCAACATCAATGTACAACGGTGCAACAACATTTATATAATAGCATTGTGTTAAGTTGGCAATTGGCCGTTGGATTTTGGACGTTGGCTGATCCTGTTGGCTGATTGGTGATAGCGGATTTTGTTCGCTGTTTTGATTAGCTGATAGTGTTAGCAGTTTAAATAGTGTTTGGTTAAACGGTTGTTTACAATCGGTAGATAACTTGTTAAATTACTTTTAAGGACATCAATTAACATTTTTTGTTAATATTATTAGTATGTTAATATTATTAGTACAACTACTTAAAAATTAATTTATGATCTAAAAAATAAAAAATAATGAAAACAAGTAATAATTATTTTAACATCTTTTGCTGAATTTGTTATGGCACGTTGCACCAAGAATTATGGAGTGTTTCCACTCCAAATTTTATTACAGTAATTTATATGCATTAGCTAGAGGAAATTACATGAGTATATAATCATTTATGCTTTTGTCTTTATATTCTCAAGTTGGACTTAGGTTCAAGGGACAACCTTTGTGTGTAATCACTAATCACCCAACATTCAATGCTCTGCTTTTTTATTCTAAGTTGAAGAGGATAATGTAACGCACGAAGAAGAGTACACGGCTTGGGCAGAATAGGAATATAGGCGTAATATTCAAACAGACGGTAGCTAAACGTTGGATTTATCAGCCTTTTGGATTTTGGCTGTTTTGGATAACAAGCCAAGTGAAAAAGTCAATTTACCAAACACTTCAATTAGCTGTTTATCTGGTCAAAAAGCGAAATACTAGTCAAATCAGCCAAAATATGGCTGATAGGCCGCTAACCAAACACCCCCGAAGTATTAACAAACAGCACATACAAAATTTAAGTATACTAAGTTGGTATTACAACATCACTAAGAGGACTGGTTTTAATACTCCCTTCGTTCTCTAATACTTGTTCCTCTTTCCATTTTGGGTTGTTTTCTAATATTTGTCCCTCTTTCCATTTTTAGAAAGTTTTTTCAATAAATATACTAATTTAGCTTCATTCTCTTTCCTACTTTTTCATTCTTTTTCCTATTTTTTCATTTAAACACAACCTACTACACCTTTTACACTACCCCTATTATTTTCCTCTTAAAACTTGTGCCAAACCCTATAGGGCCAACTAATGGAGAACGGAGGGAGTAGTAATTATAAGAGTTGATAATAGATGCACTTAATATACTAAAGCTAGCCACCTAATAATCATTATAGAATCTATGACAACAAGCCTAAAGCTATAATTTGCATCTATTTATAATAGAAATTTACAATGAAGTTAGCATTTTTGGCCTTTTCCCATATTTTAAATCAAGGCATGCAACGCCCTATCACTACGAGCTGATCAAAAATCCTAGTGGCGGCACCATCATCTTTGTATTGCGCAAGAAATGGTCCGGAAACTTTCTTCGCCAATACGTGAAGTTACTTTCCCGAAGTGGACACGTTGTGGGGAGAATTCATCATCTGAGTCATATTTCACTCCCCCATCAACTCCTCCATGAAGAACTACTCCACAGTGGTCAAATGTCTACACCGTGATGCCCAATATGACAACGAGCACCACGTTCATGGAAGAACAAACCGCCCATCTAGCTAAGGTCATCAAGGGGATGACTACGTTCATACATGCTCAAGATCAAAAGTTGAATGATCTGAACAACAACGTAGAAAGCTTGAAAGGCGAGTCAAGTCATGCCCATGAGAAGGATTCTGAAGTGCATGAATATAATGATTCTCACCAGGAGAATTCGGGGAAGAACATCTCAACCTCTGGGGGCATGATCCCGATTGATCACCTCAAATACTTAATTCATCATGGGAACCATAAAGGGAAGATAAAAGGAAATCAATCTACTTACTCCTATGTTAAGCCATACACTTAAATGATCGAGGATCTGAAAATGGCCATTGGTTACCAGCCGCCGAAGTTCATCCAGTTTGATGGGAAGGGAAATCCATGACAACATGTTGCCCATTACGTGCAGATTTGCAATAATGCGGGAACAAGCGGAGATCATCTTGTCAAACAGTTTGTGTGTTCCTTAAAAGCAAAGCATTTGACTGGTATATTGATTTGGAGCCCGATTCCATTGACAGCAAGCAAGATATGGAACGTGAATTCTTAAATCGTTTCTATGAGTCAGTGTAGGACAATCTAAAACATGTTTATTTTTTTTAATGAACTATGCTAGTGATGAGATAAATTTGTGAAATTAGACATGTGAAAGTTTATTATTTTGTACTATTTTGTACTAAAATACTTCGTATGATTCATCTGCCTTTAATACAAGAAGACAACATTATTAAAATTTCTTTTTACCGATTCAATAAACTTCTATCTTCTGGGGTAGATTTATCTAGCTATATATAGTATCCCACTTATGATGCCAACTAATTAATTCTACTTAAGTTAAGGTAATATAATTGTGATTTCAATTTTAGATCAGATTACACTTCGACAATTACAATAGGTACATAATGCGTGAACATGTCAAACAAATTCTAATCATATACTAGATCAAACCACAATTAAAATTACAATTCGATCAATGCAAACGGGTTTTACGTAGTACGTAGTTAGTATTTCCTCTGTTTCTAAATAAGATCAACACTTCACTTTTCACTTTTACCGATGTATAACATTGACCATTGATGTATATATATAATTCTCTATTAGTGAAAAAGACTAATAAAATAGGATTTTGAAAATTCACAATCAAAAAGCAAAAAAAAAAAAATGAAAAAGGCACTACAAGAAAACAATTGTTTGCCTACAATTCAGAAACGGAAAACACAAAGAAAACCGTCTAATTTGACTAATTTAGAAATTAGTAAAGGTAGAACATATAGATAGTAACTACATTACTATATTTAGAAATTATGACTAATTTGCAAATATGATATCTGAATATGAAACAAATCACTATAAAATTAGAAATTCAAAAAGAACTATGTTATTATTGCCAAAAAGAATTAAGTTGATCGGGAATTATGAAGTACTTCAATTCAACAGTTTGGTAAATTGAAATTTGGAAACAGAATTATGTGCAGGAAAAATTTACAGATTCGATACGATTGAATTCAATTCAAATACTTCTTCATACGTACACGGAGCATAAAATTTCTATACAAATCCGTATAGTATGAATCTACGGTCACTCAGTTTTGACTTTTTTCAGGATGATTCTAATTGCTTAATTAAACCGCTACTCGAGTTCGGCAAACCGGACACGTCCGGTTTTTGCTCAGCCACTTAACTATGCATTTATGGTGAAACTTATGCGAACAAAACGGCCCTAACGGCGTGATAACGTCCCCTTCCTTGTACTCATCCAAACAGACGGAACAAACCTCCTTGTTAAACCTCTCCGTCTTCAAACGGGAAACCTCTGTTTCCGACAGCCCTGGCCCTGTTTCGATGGAGTCGCCGCCCATACTTTCCGGCACCGATCCGGAACTATAAAAAATCGGCTCGAAACGCCCCATCATTTCGGAAACGAAAATCACCCCATGAATCTTCTCCAGGACGGTGGACATGGACAATCCGAAACGCACATCACCGCCGACGCGAATCATGACAAGAGCGAACGCCACCATCCGGCGGGCGATATCGCCGGCGGAGACCGGGTTGACGGGGAAGACGGTGGCGAGGTCGTTGGAAATCCTAGATGCAGCGTCGTCAGGGGAGGAGAAAACGAGTTGAGGGTCCATGGTATGGTTGAAGGAATTGTCCCCAACCGGGACGAGCCGCAATTCCCCAGAAGGCATAACGAGAATGGATTTGGTGATCATTCTAGTACGCAATTCTCCGCGGGTCGGGTCGTCCGTGGCAGTTCCTTCCATGCGCGCGATTCTTAGCGCCGCCATAGCTGATGAGTGCTCCATCTTGCAGAGATCGAAAATAGGAAGTGTGAGATAATCAACGTTAATTGCTCTCTCCATCATTAGTTTCTCAAGCACGCGTATTTATATTGAAGTATTCCGTAAGAGATTATTAGAGTCCCAGTCCTAAGCTAGTTGATGTAATAATTTAGTCTCTTGGTCTCCATAATTTAGAAATGATGTTTCCTAAAATATGGGTGAACTTTTATTATTCTTAACCGCTTAGGAATCCGTTTGATAACAACACTAAAATCGGTTAAATCAATTCTTTCTGCTGAAGTTTATGAAAAATTGATGCGTGAAGTGATTGTATTGGTCGATTCTACTGATTTATGAAAAAATGATATTTAAATTATATTTTATTAATAAAATAAACAAAAAATTATATGAAAAAATAGCTGAAATGATCATCTACAGAAATTTCAGCCAATACAGCCAGAAAAGTAACTTCAACCTTACTTTTTCTTATTATTACACAATTCAGCGCGCGAAATCAAAAGTTACGGGGTTGGTTAAAAAGCTATCTGATAAGTCTGATAGGCCGAATAATAGAGTCACCAAACGGGCTCTAGAACATGGATTAAACGGTTATTAATACCTTATGGTAATTTTTTTTTCAAATTTCCATACATGAGACTAAAAATGATTATGATGACCATTACATACACCCCTTCCCACGTGACCTAGCAGTCTAGCACTAGAGTTACTAACGTTATATCCATAGTTCATCAATAAAAAAATGGGACCGGTCGTGAGGAAGTGTAATTAAGGGGTTCACTTGCTTTGCGCCCACTAAAATAAATATCACACAAATATTGATGATAATCCACTTATCCTTTATAATTTTGACATTTTTTTATTGTCCCAAATAATTTGGTCTTTTTTTATCAATCAAGTTATATTTCTTATTCTTTTTTCTCTTTTGTCAAAGCCCCTAACACACAGTTTTTTTAGTTTTATCTATTTTAAAGTTTTAATTGTTTTAATATTCAATTGAATTCATTAAAATAACCCAAATAATTGACATTGAAAACTTGGTATTTTGTATTAAAATACTATATATGTCGTCCCTTAAAATTTTGCCAACTTTTTTTTTATTGTCCAACGAACTAACTTTGTGACTTTCTTCTTTTTAAGTAAAGAATTTTTTATTACAATAAATTCACTCTCATCTGCACAAACTTCAATTACACATTTTTATTTTATTAATTCTCGTGTCAGTCAAAGACAACATTTTAAGGGAAAATGAGAGAGTTTTTTCTAAAGTAAGGATAGTTTTCAAACTTATTTCCCAAATATGGGTACTTTTAAACTTAGTTCCAAACAAGGGTATTTTTCGCCATGTCATCATCCCATCAATTCCACATCACCTTAGCTATTCCATGTCATTCAAATTAAGTGGATACGGTCATACGAAGTCTTTTTAATAAAATTAAAAACGGGACGTCTCCAAGTAGGGATGGAGCCAGAAAAATGTGTAATGAGGGGGTCAGAATTTAATTATATACAGTATTAAAGTCATGATAGTTATTATACAATAATTAAGTTAAATATTTCATATGTAGCTGAGATAAATGGTAGTTTAATGAGCATTTTTCGGTTAATGTATTGATATATGTAATGTATCATTATGTTCACACAACTAATGACTGAATAAGCTGTTTTATTTTTAAATATAAGAATATAATCAACGTTACACATAAAATTTTGCATATTTCGAGTTAAGATGGCACTGTTTTTTCCAGAAGTCATCACGTTGTACTTGTAATGAGTTAAGGGACCCACAATATATCAAATCGAAGGTATTTCAGAGCTCTGTATTCTTGAACTTTCAGGGGGGTCGACTGACAACCCTGACCCCCCTTTGTTCTTAACTTTGGAATAGACCACTTAGACCACTGCACTAAACACTTCAGATGGTACGTATCCTCTTTTTTTATGACTAGTTAAGTACCCGTGCAATGCACGGGAATAAAAAAATTTAAATTCATTTCATATCAAGATCTTATTTTGTAATTGTATCCTTCTAAAATGAAAATATAAGTAATACTCGTATTAGTGTATAGATAATTAAAGAATAGATAGTTCAGGCAATAAATTTAATTACAGGACTAAAATAAACTGATCTGATTAGAATACCCAACATAATGAGAAGTGATATTTTTTGACAAATTTTACTCTTTTCTCATCTAGAAATTCAATGATCACATGCATGATTAAATCCCATATGGCCATATGCGGACACTTTTAATCATAAATGTGTCTTCTTTCACAAAGCATACTCCCCACCCACCACATCTCATACATGTTTGTTTTTAATGGAACAGAGATGAGGAAATGGAAATCACTTTCAAATTTTGTAAAGAGTGATGCTCTTTAGAAAAAAGCAAGAAAAGAATGAATGGCTTTCCACTTACATGTTTGCTGATTTTATCTCCTTGTAGACACATAAGCAGGATTTACTTAGTATTGTTTAGAACTTTTGCATGTATTAATTTACAGAATTAACTTAGAAGGATTAATATAAATACGGAGTATATGTTAACAAAATATGCACATTTGGTGCTTTCTTACTTTACCCAATTATCCTTCATATGAACTCAGAAGAGTCTATATACCATCCTATATCGGTACATATATAGGTAGTCATTTTTTTACTGTGTTAATACATAAAATAACACGTTTTTATGTGTGTTTGTTAAAGTTTATCAACATGTTATACAATGAGATATACCTTAATCAACAAGTGTCAAAGTTTAACACTTTATCAACATGTTATCAACAAGTTTATCAACATGTTAAAGATATATCTCATTTCTTATGTTCATACGATGAGACCACCTTCCTCCTTCCACTTCAAATAATGAAGAATGTGCATATAAGCGTTAATTACTGAAATTAAATTTAATTTATACTGTTCAAAAAACTGAGGAAAACACGTAAAATCTTTCTTTCTCAAATGGGATTGGCTACCAAGTTGTGAGTGGGGCGGAATTTCAATTTATTGATCTTTCTATTAAAAAAAAAAATACAAATAGTCCCATTTGAGGAATTCTCCCTATAGTCCCTATAGTTTCACTTTGGCCGGTTGTATTTTAAACTTCAGTTATGATGGTTTATCTACTATAAACTATTGTTATGTTGTTAAACAATGAGTTTGTTAAACTATATTACAGAAACGAAGTTCAGCCCTTTTTATGGTGCTCTCTTGTTTATCTTAATGTGGTTGTTATTTTGCAATACATTTGATGTGCATTTCACAGTCAAGTTTGTTTATGAAACATATTTTAAGTGTAAAAACTAGGTCTTATTAACATATGTTGAGCTGGTTTCTGCTTTGCACTTTTTGTGTGAAAAAATCAGATCTTATTAACCTGGTTCGAGTCTCATCCCAATCAAGGATGTTGGCATTAACAAGAGCAGATACTATAAGAGGGGTAGGAGAATGTTCCCAAAAAAACTGGTTTCTACTTTGAAGCTTTTGACAGTTAAGCTGGTTTTGAAAAAAAAAGTTAAGCTGGTTTTGTCTTTGCATTTGTGTGTGTAAGGAACAGGTTTTATTAACATGTGTTAAGCTGTAAAAATAAGTTGTTGTTAACTTCAATTGAAGTGTACATATCAGTATCTGTTAACCTCAATTCAAGTTTAAAAAATCAGTTGTTATTAACCTCAAATCCAAGTGTAGTAATGAGTTGTTATTAACCTCAATTCAAGTGTAATAATCAGCTATTATTAACCTAAATTGAAGTGTAATAATCAGCTCTTATTAACCTCAGTTCAAGTGTAAAAAATAGCTCTTGTTAAACTCACTTCAGGCTTAAAAATCAGCCCCTTGTTAAACTATGTTGAAGTATGAAACTCGACTCTTGTTAAATTCAGTTTAAGTGTAAAAATCTGCTCTTCTTAAACTCAATTCAGGTGTAAAAATCAGTTGTTGTTAACCTGAATTGAAGTCTCTAAATTAGCTCTTGTTAAATTCAGTTCAAGTGTAAAAAACCAGCTCTTCTTAAACTCAATCCAGGTGTAAAAATCTGTTGTTGTTAACCTGAATTGAAGTCCCTAAATTAGCTCATGTTAAATTCAATTGAAGTGTAAAAAACCAGCTCTTCTTAAACTCAATCCAGGTGTAAAAATCAGTTGTTGTTAACCTAAATTGAAGTCTCTAAATCAGCTCTTATTAAATTCAGTTCAAGTGTAAAACCACCTCTTGTTTAACTCAGTTAATGTGTAAAAACCACATGTTGTTCAAATAAGTACAACTATAAACTATGTTAAAGTGTAAACAGCAGCTCTTGTTCAAGTGCCTTGAAGTGTAAACAATGATGTTGTGTATAAACCAGCTCTGGGCTATTAAAATCCAATCAAAACAAATTAACAATGCCAACAATACATGTCTCTCGTGTCATAACAATACCAAAGTAATACAAATTCAAAGTCATGAATACAAACACCAATCCTAACACATACACGACTTACTCGAATTAAAATAAACCGTAGCAACAAAACCCATGGTCACACCGTATCCAAATGCATACAACATCCTAAACTTTCTATTTTGCTCAGCCTGTGCTGGTAGTTGTATTCGAATATTAGTAATCTCAGTTCGAAGCACACACATATCTTCACCGCTTGAACAAATCATCCTCTTCACTTCATGTTTTCCATTGGAGTTTGGCAACAGGGTATGTATGCGAAGCTTTGAATTTGGCAAATCTTTCCAAAGGAAAGATTTTTTATAGGGAGAATTCCTCAAATGGGACTATATGGAAAGATTTTTTGTAGGGAGAATTCCTCAACTGGGCATGTATGCGAAGCTTTCATGTCATTTAGTTATTACTCCGTACTACATTTTTTTTAACTCCAACTGACAGATATAATAATTCACCAAATCATGTGCCATCATGCTTATAATAATGTCAGGGATACTATCATACCAACAATACTAATCCGAGATAGACACGTGTGCTCTAGCTAATGCATGTGCAACACGATTCGCAGATCATTTACAAAAAGAGCCAATAAAATTACTCTTATCTTTCAATAAATGCCTAATATCATCAAGAATGAGGAAAAGGTAAGAACCTCCCTCGTTTTTAATGCCCTGGACCACCAAGAGAGCATCTGTTTCAACCTCCACATGTGACCACCCTGCTTCAGCCGCTCCCATCAAAGCATCCCGAACACCCATTGCTTCAGTTTCCACCACAGACCAATTAGCCGTTTCTGAGACCCCTCTCGCCTTTAAGAAATTACCGTAGTGATCTCGTGCCACCCATCCCCAGGCCCTAGTATTTGTGTTTTCATCCACCGCCCCGTCCACATTGATCTTCACATAACCATCTTGTGGTCGTTTCCAGGCTGTCAAGGAACTATTTCCTCCCCTACATCGGTCTGTACTTTCCTAGCCTTACGCGTCTCTCCAACTCGAAATAATACCTGCTGCTGTGTTGATCACTCCCGTCGCTCCTTGCCATTTATCCTTTCAGACACATCCATTTCTCCTCTTCCACATACTCCACAAAATAGCTATGAATCTGCCTCGGGCTTCCCCATGTTGTCCACCCAGATGCCGCGAAAACCATGTATTCATAGACTGCCGGGCTGCCTAGATCAACCCCCACCCGTCTCCAGACCTCTTTTTCTCTTTCACATACCCGAAAGGCATGATCTGTGTCCTCACACACATCCCCACACACCTTACACCCGTCAAGAACCTGCACTCCTTTTTCCCTCAAATTATCAACAGTAGGAAGCGAGCCATCAATGGCCTGCCAGGCAAAATATTTAAGATTTGGAGGGATATGCAGATCCCATAATCTAGCCCAGTCAGTCCCATCCCCGGTCTGCAACTCCACTGTAAGCAAACGATAACAATTCTTCACTGAAAATTTCCCACTATTCTCACCAGTACCCATCCCTTCTGTCGTAGGAGCTAATGGGTATGCTCAAAATCTTCCGCCTATCATCTGCACTAAAAATATTAGTAATTCTCTCCATGTTCCATTTTTTTCCAGTTATATCGCGAAGGGCTGCAACATTCATATCTCTAATTCCTGCCGATCTGGGTGAAGAGACCCGACCCTCCCCTTCTCCCGGAAGCCAGGCATCGGCCCATACCTGAACATCAATCTCATTCCCAACTCTCCTACAAATATTATTTTTGAGAACATTTTGTGTCTCAAAAATACTCCGCCAGATAAAAGATGGGTTATTCCCCACCTGAGCATGTTAAAAATCTGAGTTTGGATAATATCTGGCCTTCAATACTCTGCACATCAGACTAGTTGGTTCTGTCACAAGCTTCCATCCCTGCTTGGCTAACATAGCCAGATTAAAATTTCTTATTCTACGAAACCCAAGACCCCCCAAATTTTTGGGCTTGCAAAGAGCCTCCCAACGTCTCCACCTCAACCCCTTCTGCTCAAAATTAGTACCCCTCCACCAAAAGCCATTCATTAATTTCTCAATTTCATCACAAAGATTATTTGGCAGTAGAAAAACATTCATGGCATAGTTCGGCATAGCCTGAATCACATTTTTTAGAAGAACTGCTCTTCCTGCCCTGGATAAAAATCTATTATTCTAGTTCTTAATCCTGTTAAAAATCTTTTCTTTCAAATAGCCCAAAATAGCATATTTATTACTACATATAATATTTAATTATATTTTTATTTTTGAATTGAGTATCTTAAGTTAACAATTTATTTTATTATTTAATTATTTCAGAAAGAAGTTATATATCTCTAAATGAACGAGTAATACACGGGCTGGTAATAGTTTGTACTCTGGAATTTAAAATCTTTGTATTTTAAAATTGACTAAAGCACAACATGTAACAATTTAACTAAAATTCGAGCATTTTAATTTAACTCAATCAATAAAACCGAGGTCGAGTCTATCCAAACTAAGGTCAAGTCGAGTTGAGTTGAGCTGAGTCGCTATAAGGAATTTTTCGTAAATTAAAACTTCTACGATTAATAACTTATTTAAAATTTTGATGTAGGCTATGGATTGAAAGAAGTTTACTTTTTTTGTAGTTTTGAGTGTTTTGAAGTTATTTTTTAATTACATAATTTACATATCACATACTACTTCCGTCCCGGTAGACTTTGCCAAGTGCAAAGTAGGTGAGAAATAAGAATAGTAAAAACTGTGTGATTGAGATTTGTACAGAGGAGAGAGAAATGTGCAGAACCACAAATTAGTTGCTTTAGAGCATCTCCATTGCAGGCATGTCTAGTCTAGCTCAAGTGCGCCACATCAGTAAATAAGACATTCACTAATTTTTTTCTCTTCCAATGGGCGTAGTCTTTGCTGACATGGCAATAAAAATGTTAGACACTGTGAAAGGGGATGTTTGAGTATAGAAAGGTCGATAGACTTGCTGAATCGGATAAAAATAAGCGAGCACCTCTCCGATTTCTCGCCCACGCCTTGTTCCACTTCTTCTCCAAACCTTCAAATCCCCCATTGTTTCTTTCCCCGTATATCTTTATCCCCCTGCTTCGTTCCAAACATATATCTACTCGATGCTTTCTTCTTCTTCTGCAATTTCTCAATTCTCACCTCCTCCACCACTCTGCTTCTGAACCCCACTAGACACAAGAGGCGAGAATATGTTGCTGCTATGGGGGATGGGGAACCATTGCCGCTGTGTTTCCCTCCAACAAAGGTTTTCTGTAGAAAGCCATGGCCGTTGCTTCATCAGATTCTCGTTCTCTTCTATTTTGCTTGAGAGCGGCCACGTTTTCTTCGGAAAACCCCAAATACAGAGTAGATTATATTTAGTATTATTTTAATATACTTAATTCCAGATAGACAATTAATTTGGCCGAGACATTATGCATTGTAGGCCATTTTCATACGTTAATGTCTAATCACTTCACTATTTATTATGTGGATTAGAAACCCTTTAATAATTTGACATTTGGCATAAATTAATTAGACTAAAACAACTTGCATTGTGGATGCTCTTAATGAGAAACTGACAAGTTTTTTTGGGACAACCAAAAAGGGGATTGGTTTTGAACTTCAACGTAGGTAAAGTGGGTTCTTCCCTTTTGAACTCCATAATTAGGAGTTTCAACTCCATAATGCACAATATAGAAGGAATTGAATAAAAGTTGAGTTAGTTACACTAAAAGCCTATTTGGTGTCTTTGTTTTTCGGTTTATCAGACTTATCATCTAACTTTTTAATCAAACACGTAAGTTTTGATTTCGCGAGCTGAATTGTGTAATAATAAGAAAATGCAAGGTTGAACTTAGTTTTCTGATTGTATTGCCTGAAGTTACTGTAGATGACCAGTTAAGCTATTTTCATATAATATTTTCTTCATTTTATTCATAAAATATATTTTAACTTTTTTTATCAGAAATCAGCAGAATCAGTCAATACAGACACTTCAACCTGAACTTCATAAATTTCAGCAGAATCAGTCAATTCAGCCAATTTCAGTGTTACCAAACGGATTCTAAAATTAAGTGAGCCTTAGAGAAAACATAGAAATAAACTTCATGGCCCTACAAAGTAAAAAGAAATTTCAAAAACCGTCTTAAAGTTTTATGATGATCTTTTTTAATTTTTTTAAAAAATGAAATGATACATATTTCCAAAAAAAATATTTACCGATTAAAATCCCAAGTGACATTCTAAAACTTGTACCACCTTTTTATGAGATCCACTCCAAATTTGTTTTAAGATGAACTGGTTTTTAATTTGCAGAACTACTTTGAGAATTTAAAGAGTTGTTATCTAATTCTCTTGAATTGTTTATTTTTTGGAAACAAGAATATAACTTTCTTCCATTATTAGACTTAGACTGATCGAAGACGTAAAACATTTTTGACCAAATAACTAGGGCTGGGACTTTGGAACCAAAAACCGGAGAACCGAACCGGACCGAACCATTATGACCCGGTTCGGTTCGGTTCCAACATTTATTAGTTATTTGTTAACGGTTCGGTTCCTATTTTTTATTAACGGTTCGGTTCTCGGTTCCTGAAAAAAATATGTACCAGGAACCGTTAAGGAACCGTTATATGTAATAATTAAAATTAAATATATTTCTTATGAGTATATAAATTTTAATGTATATTTACTTATTTATTTTTATATCACACTCACTATTTTAGTTTAGTTATTTAACTATTTAAAACTATTATTCACTTCAACCGATTCTCTTAGGCTTCTTAGGCCTCTCATTATGTCCAAACTCCAGCGGGTCGGAACTCGGAAGGTCCAAACTATTTAAGATTATTATTCTCTTTAACCGGTTCAACATATATGTATTGTAATTTCAAACGTTGAATGTCTTTTAGTAAAAATTCAGTCGTGATTCGTAAGATTTTTTTCAAAGACTAGGAACCGTTAAATGACAAGAACCGAACCGTTAAGAACGGTTCGGTTCCTTATCGGTTCTATAAAATAATTTATAAGAACCGAACCGTTAGTAAATTTTCATATTTTCAAACGGTTCCACATAATTTGCCTAGGAACCGAACCGGTCCCAGGCCTACAAATAACTGCTGGAGTACAAACCAAAGAATCAAAGGGGGAGGAAAACGATTTGGATTCGTTTCTATTTTGACGGAAAAGCAGAAACGGAAAATGGGGTCAGAAAGGTCAATGAGTAAAAACGTATGAATAATTATGCATATTGAACAACTTCATATTGCTTCTTGATTACACCAACATTTCCCCAATACCTATTACACCCTTACCTCCATTGGTGCTTCTAATTTTTTAAGATGTCAAATTGACGTTTGACATGTCATTTTGCATTTTTTAATTAGAAACTAAATTACTTCAAAGCCAATTGTCCAACACTCATTCAAGGCCCACATATTTTTTTAAACATTCACTAATATGGAGCGATTTATGGAACACGATATATGGAACACTTTGCCGGCTGCCGCTTCGGAAATCCATTAGGGCTTGTTTGGTAATGGCTGCAATGATTGAAAAGACTGAAAAGACTAAAATCCTCAAGTAAAAGTGCTTGGTAATATATTGATTGAATTGGCTGATTGAATGTATAATTAACATAAAGGGTATTATCTTTTCACACTAAAATACTACACTTTAAAAAGCAACAACACATATCAAAAGTTCAAAACATCAACACAGCAGCTCCAACGTATTAGGAGCTCATAATGAAGATGGTTTTCTAGATCTTTACCCCTGAGCCATTTGAGTCAATGATGTGCGCACCATGTCCTTCATTCGTTAGCCCTGGATGACCGTTGAACCCTTGCACTTAAAATTTGAGATTAAGTTCAACCTCGCCCTTTGAATTCAGTCACTGCCGTACAAGTTCAGTGGAGTGAAGCGGGTGACGGCCGGATGGGTTTTGGGATGGGTTTCGTCGATTCAACTGTTGCGCCGGACGGGGGGTTTTGTGAGTTGCGAACGGAGAACGGTGAGGATTGTTGGGTTCTTGGGTTTCGCATGTGTCAACTTCGTCGTAGGTGTGAGCTTCGACGGATGAATGGAGAAGAAGAGGGAGTTTTGTCCGGGTTTTTTGTGGGGAGTCGGGAAAGAGAAGGGGCGCATGGGAGAGTGAGAAGAGGCAGCTGGCGGGTTTTTTCCGAAAAAGAAACGCGCGTGGAAGGGGAGGAGAAGGGTAGTGGGGCGGGTTAGTTCAGAAGGAGGGTGGGGTGGGTTAGTTAGAAAAAGGGAGGGGTGGGGGCTTTTTGTGCTCTGTACACTGCTGTGTAATCGGGCGTGCACACAGTGAATTTTCCTTACTGCTTTAGCAATCACCAACGACCCATTCAGGTTATTCCACAAACAGTGAGCTATTTAGTTTCTGTAATTTTACTCTTGAAATTGATTTACGTAATTACGAATTTGTGATTATGATTTTTCTTTGTAAAAACGTGCTTTGAATCTATCATTTATACTTGATGTTATTATATTTTAAAGTTATTCTGAAGTTTGCTATTTATAATTATAGTATAAATAATTTATAATTAGTGCTTCAATGCTTCGTTACTATTTTGCAGTGTTTGCTATGACGGGAAACCGAAGCAAAAGTTTGGGGCTTCTAAGAAAAAGCTTAAGAAAAAAAAGTGATGAAGTTGTACAATCTCTTGTGGGTTCTATGGATAGGCATGTAACAAAATAGTTTCCTTCGGTATCAAATAAGAATTTAGAGACGTATGATAAAGATGAGCATATTTAATTTTAGTATTGATTTAAAGTATTATCTAAAATGATTTGTCGTCTGGGGCACCAAAATCCCCGGAGCCGGCCCCGTTAACATGCAGTGCTCATTACATTACATGGTTGATTACGTCATACCAAACATAGCCATTGTACGTGAACACATCAAACAAGTTCAAATCAAATCATAATTAAAATTACAATCCAATCAAATACAAAATACATTTTTACAAGTAGAGTAATACTATCGTATACAAGATATACAAGATATACTTAATTAATCGAGTTAAGTATCCCGCCTAAACACATGGGCATTTGCGTAACTCCAAGTCTTCTACATCTACGATTAAACACCTTCTTGGCTTCTTCCCATCTATCTACCTTATTTACTTCTCCACTTTTTCTTCTTGCTGCTTCTTTTTCTCTTTCTACCTTCACAGTATCTCATTTTGAAGTATCAGCCCCATCTGGAGTTGTTAAATCTCATTAAGTATCTCATTTTTCTTCTACAGATTCTCCAAATTATGATATTTATTCCAATATTAAGTATCCTATGGTGGCAAACTTGGTTATTCATCTATATCAACCTCTAGGTTATATAAGTGTCATGAATCTCCTTGAATGATGAAACTTTTGGAATATAATTACATTTCTTGGAAACAAGTAAAAATGACAAATAAAAACTGCTACCTTTCTTCTAGGAACCTTATTATGCCTAGAACAATGGGAGGATTTTGATAGTGATGATAGAAGCATGGAAGGGACGATGGTGATAAATCTATAAGATATGTAGTATAATGCATGATTCTTGAGAAGAGAGGGCCTTCAAGGGTAGGACATCTTTGACTCAAACATACAGATCAAATTGTCACGCTCGGACCTGTCGGACACGTCAACAACCCGTCGTACAGTACGAATAGTCAACCGCAGTCCAACTCATTCGTACAATACTAGGCATCTTGAATACCATTCACACATAGTACATCCATAAACAAATATAATGTAAAATATTCATTTAAAGCAGCGGAAACATTTAATACAAGTGTTTATGCCACACTTTGGCAAACATGTGCATACAAGCCCCCAATAATTATTCAAAAATAATATCCATGAGCAATAATTTAAATGTTTTTAAAACAGAAGCGGATGAAGCACGAACCACGTCTTCCTTCCTTGATTCTCCTACGCAACGGGCACTGGTAGCAAGCTCAACTTCTACCTGAAACTGTGAGGTGGCCTCCCCCGTGAAGGGGATGTCAGTACTTGGAAGCATTTGACAAGTATAACGACAACTATACTATGTATAATCAATGTTTCAATTTCTAAGACCCTCAAATAGAGTGATACCATAACATAATGATAGTTCTTGTTTAACCCTTATTATCTTCATAATAAGTTAATTAATTAATTTGTCGGCATGCGACCCCTTTTTATATTCCATTGCATTCATCGTTTACACGACACCGCTCATAGGTCTTATCATCCTTACGAGACTTGTCACTGCTCTCCGAGGCCTCATCGGGCCCTCGGGCCGGAGTCCAACATCCCGCCCCTGGACTCATACCCATCATCCCGTAGGAAGGTAAGGTCCATTTGGGGTCATATCTTAAGTGTTACCGCTGTCGGGAGCCTCGTAAGGTCTCCGGTTCGGATTCCACCCTAACTTGTGATCACGATGTAAGTCCATGATATCCAACCCCGCTCTCTAGAGTCGGGAAGGGCCATTGTCCTTACTATTTACCAATATTCAACCGGTTATCCTCAATGACTACCGAAATACACCCGTAGGCCAATCCTACATCTATGATCAATTTATTATTGACTTTATCTTGGATATCCCTTAAGGTCTACCCCTAGTATCACTTAAAGTTCGTACTTATCCACCTTAGTATCTCTTAGGACTACTTAAGGCTCAACATTTCACAATCCAGTATTTGGATCAATTCCAACTTATTCTCATCCTAATACCCCGACTAGTATATCTTAATACTAGTCGAATAAATTCCAACAAAACCAATTTTCAGTTCATAGTCATATAGACAAATTCCAAACTAATTTTCCATTGAAAATATAGTTCACATCAATATACAAAATATAACTTTTAATCACTCATATACTCTTACATGAAGTAAAAATTATATTTCAACTAACATATAATTTATAGTTAATTCCTTTATCAAGCCAACATGCTCATAACACATAATCATACACAATTTATTCTTAAATTTGTATATTATGCTCCTTTTCCTTATAGACAATAGTCTTCTCATTCTTAGGCATTATTAATTATTAATAATCCTTAAAAACATATTTAATTACCTTAGGTAATCTCATGAAATTAACTCACTAATTATAAGCAATATAGTCAGTCATCCTCACCTTATGAAGTGCTGCAATAGTTGCCTTTGTTAAGCCCTTCGACCAATCCCCGTTCTAAGACGATTGGAGATGGAAATCCTGGACAGCAGACGAAAGCCGGCCGGCTTTTTCAAACGTTGGGCGGCTTTCGTGGTCTGCAGCTACGAACAGCTTCCTTTAAGTGGCGGTTTCCGGCGATTTCAACCCCTATTGATTCCACGACTCTTCTAAGTTAAATACCACCACTTTATAACAATATTCTACACTATTAAACGTGTAGAACTTCATGTTTAATCCATCATGTGATTTCTTAAAATCATACAAAAATAATACTAGTTAAAGAACAATAGTTGGATTCTTACGTCAACCTTAGCTCTTTTCTCTTGGGTTTCTCCTTCTTTGTGCTTCTTCCAACCTTGGACCTTGTGAGAGCTCTTCCAAGAGGTGCCTCTCTCTTGATATGGCCGAGTGGTGTAAAATGAATAGGGGAGGAGTATCCTCTTCAATCAAAAACTTATTTGATTGCTAAAATGGGGTCATATGGGGTGTGCATTTGTCTTGTGCCATCCCCTCCACCAAAGGTCCGCACACAACTCTCCTTTCATGTCCCCCTCCTCATTATTTGAGTCCAAGAGGTATGCAAAATATCTCCAAGTGGGTGTACAAAGTTCCTCCCAATTATTCCTGCTATTTTTGGCAGGTTGGGCCAAAATAGCATTTGGGTTGTCCAAATATTTTTATCAACTTTAATTGGCACTTTATTGGGCTTCTATAATTATTACGGTGACCCAACTAAATATTTGGTTGCCCATTCTCATTATTAGGGACCCGATAAGTAATTTAATTAATCACGCATTAATTAAATATATCAATTCTGTTACACGATTTTATTCGCTAGGAAATTCGAATACATATCAAATTTCAAATTCAAGTACGTCCGGGTGCGGTGTCACACAAATGATCTAAAATTGTCTTATATCTGACATCCATAATGAAATTCACTACTGATATTAGGTTTATCTCAAGATTCTAAATGTTCAGAAAACTTGTTTTTTGGGTATGTTAGCTATTAAACTCTACATGAGAAATAGTGTATTCTATATCTAATCAACTCAATAAAGTGTCCCGCCTGAATCTTGGGGATATTTGAGTAAATTCCTTTCCAACTACCCTTCCCCTCACACCGGCTCCGTTCCATTTCGTTCAAGTGAGAGTTCACGCTGCAAAAGAACTCTTTACCAACTATCCCTCTGTCAGCTAAGATGCGGCTAACAATTACTCCTTCCATTCTTTTCGAATTCACTACTGAAGATGCTGGCTCTTGCTCTCTCGAATTCACTAATGAGCTCAGTTCATTAACAGCCCTACGCTAGAATTGACTGAATCGGTTGATTCTCCTGAAATTTATGGAGTTCTGGCTAAAGTAGTTGGATTGGCTGATTCTACTAATTTATGGGGGGTAAATTTGGTTAACAAAATAAAGAAAAAATTACATGAAAATAGCTAAAATGATCATCTACAGTAACTTTGGTTAATACAGCCAGAAGAGTAACTTCAACCTTACTTTCTCTTATTATTACAAAATTCATCACACGAAATCAAAAGTTACGTATTTGGTGAAAAAGTTGGCTGATAAGCCGAAAAACAGGGTCACCAAACGGGCTCTAAATGTCGTGGGAGATAGAAAATGGGTGTAAAGTAGGTAATAAAGTAAGAGTATAAGGGTAACTTTATATTAAATACTTACCAAATATAGAAGTCTGTAGTTTGTTTTGGACCTATCAAAAAAGGAAAGTGTAAAGTTTATTTAGGACCGAATGAAGTATTATACAAAACTAAATATGCATTTGTGCGCACTAATTGACACATAGGCCGGATCAGAGTTTGTCTGGATTCGAATTCGTATACGAATATCTGAATTTGAAAAATTCAAATACTAAATCTGATTCGAATTGTTTTGAAACACAAATAATAATATCATCATATTTGTTTGGAATGTTAATCAATTATATTCGATTAATAAAAATTATAAGTGTAATAATATTAATAACAATGGTAATAATAATTGTAATAACATCATAATGACTTTTAAAACTACCTATACCCTCAAAGTATAGTCTGTATATACATTTATGTATACACATTCCAAGCCATTTATAATAAAGGATTATCATACGTAGTAAGAGTTGTAAACAAAACAAACAATTTTGATTTTATTCACGATTTGAGTTCAAATACTATTATTTGAATTTAAAAATACAGAATATAATTAACTACGAATACAAATTGAAAACTATAGACTATGATTCGACATTCGTACGTGATTCGTTAACTATTCGGATTGTTAAACGGATACGAATACTAATCGAAATTATTATTCGATTCATCTTCTAATTCAGATTCATATTCGAAAAATTAAAAAAATACGCATACAAGTATCACATTATTCGACTCGGTACAGTTTGTTTACAACCCTAATTTTGGTTAGTTGTAGAAATATGCGGAATTAAAAACATTCTTTATGCCTCTCTCATACTCTACACATCCCATAAGAAGACAGACGCAACTCCCAATCAAATGAAGCTGAAGGGACAACAATGCCCCACACAGAGCAATACAAAGCACGCAGAGGGACAACGCCCGAAAAACAAGGGTGACAATGCCCAGGGAAAAATGCAATTGAATAGCACAAGCGCAACAAATAAAGAACAATCAAATTGGATCATACATATACCAATAACCAGTTAGAAACAACTAGCCCAAAGATCTCTGACGAGACTAGGAGAAATGATAAAGTGCAACGCTGACAGAACAAAAAAGGGAATAGACCTCGACATCGACAGCGGAGAACGAGTGCCAAATCATAAACTCCAGGACAAAAGAATCACACTCCTCATGTTGTCGTCACCCAGTAGTACATTAGTTGCCCACATCAGCTGCCGTCCATCTTGCGCGCCATCCGCTTCTCTCGCAAGACGCCTCACAAGCCCATCTCGCTCACGTGCTATACACTGACGCCTCGCTCGTCGGTTTAATTAGGTGTGGCAATGGGTCAGGCAGGTAAAGTAAGATCCAGACTCGCCCCGTAACTTTACTAGCTGGACCCGCGGGCATCCGTCGTAACCTAATTAGCTGGTACGCGTTTCTATTTGCGTGATGTCATTACATAGGTTACAACAAAAGTGCCATTACCTGCCCCCGCCCCGTGACCCGCGGGGATCTGTCGTAACCTAATTAGCTGGTACCCGTTTCTATTTGTGTGATGTCGTTACATAGGTTACAACAAAAGTGTAATAAATTAAGAAAAATGATCTAGGCTTGAATGTTGACACATTGCCAATTTATACACGTTTCTAATACATGAATGAATGAATATATGAGCACTAAATATAAAAACACATTGCCAATTAACGGTTCATCTCGTCGATCAAAATATGAACAACACAGATTATTTTATTACAAGACCAAGAAAATTCATGCTTATCACTCACACACATATATTTACTTACATGTATATTAGCAGTATAATTTTAAAAAATGTAATTTATATATTGAGCGAGACGGGTCATTACTAATATCCAGACTCGCCCTATTGTATGCACGGGACGAGACGTTCGGACCTGCCCCATTTGCAAGACGGGCAAGACCCTCCCAAATGTCTCGGGGCGAGACGAGTCTCTTTGGGTCGTTTTCTTGACATGTCCAGGTTGACCTCTACAATACTTGAAGTCTTGAAACATGAAATATGTAACAATCATGCTTCTCGAAGCCAGACAAAATATAATTAATTTGTATGTGCGAAAAACTATGTTCTTCTGGCGTGCACTTGTCGTGAGGTGCACTCAAAATAAATACAATACAACACTAATACGTAGTATAGTGAAGTAAGGTTCGTATCCACAGGGAAAGGAACACTTCTCTTTTTATAGAATTGGAAATAAGTAACAAAGGGGGTTTTATGATTGGTTTATGAACTTAAATTATATTTAAACACAAAGATGAACGAGTTATGTGGTTTAATTAATGAGAAGAAGACTTGACTTTGCTTTTATCCACTTAATGAAATGTTCGTCGATCCCGGTTATATCTTTAACTATCTTCCTCTCGAATACTCAATCGAGAAGTATATCCAATTCATCGAGGGTAGTTATTAATAACGAGACGCGTTCATTAATAAAACTTACTACCAAGTTAATATAGAACACGCGCCGTATATTCACTCGATAGTAGCAATAAAATCAAGATGAAAACGATTGAGATTGATAACCTCAACACAAGCGGTTTATTGGTTTAATCAATATAATTAATTCCCCTTGGTTTATTAACCATGAAACGCATGCATTAATAACCCAAGTTTACTACCGTGAAAGGACCGAATTAATAACAAGCGTATTAATCGACCGATTCTAGTAATAATTAATATATGAGACAAAACTAGTTGATCCTTTAAGTAATGTTCAAAATATTAATATGAAATATGAATAGGAATTAATTAATACTCAAGGAAGAATATTAAAGAAGATGAATCCTACTATAGTTAATATCAAGATGTTAACTAATTGTCATCTTAGTAACACTCCCCAATATTAACATAGAGGAAGAAATAGCTATTACTATAACTAATATCAAGATGTTAACTAATTATCATCTTAGTAACACTCCCCAACATTGATATAGAAATAGTATTTAAAGGAAGAATTAATATTCAAGGAAGAAGATTAAAGAGAATAACTCACAACTTACAAATTCATTAAGCTTCAAAGTAGCAAAACCAAGATGGAAGAGTTTAGCTCCTCATTTGGAGACTAAACATGAAGAAAATATAAAGAAATAACTTGTCTAAACTGAGCTTAGAAGTATATAGGAATTGTTTTTTTTATTAGGAAGGAAGGGGTGTATTTATAGGCTTTTGGGAGCTGCAGGGTCTGAGACCCGACCGGGTATATAGGATACCCGACCGGGTATCTTAGGAAATTGCCCAGAAAGTCACTTTTCTGGGCATACCTGATCGGGTAAGGGTATATACCCGATCGGGTATGTGACAAATCTTTATGAAAATTTGCTCCCACGATCATTTGTCTTCGGATCTGATTTGGACAGTCGAATCAAGCAATTACCCGATCGGGTATAGGCAATACCCGACCGGGTACATGAGTATTTTTTCCAAATCAAAATCTTTCTTGTCTCCTTGCACTTTCCTTGATCTTTTAAGGTCCAATCTTGATCCCTTAGATGATCTTTGACCTGTTTAGCTCAGAAAAATCCTAATCTAACTAAATTACAAATAAAAATGAAAATAAAGTATTACACCAAAAGTGTGTAATTTCCACAACTAGAACTAATAAAAACTAGTTAAAAATACAAACATATAATCGGAAATTACATGAATATCACTTCACAAAAAAAGATCTACATACAAACACTCTACCCCGCGTCTAAAATGATGTGTACCGAAAACATGGACAAACTACATTTTACAATTGGTAAACATTCGGATTATTGCATAGTTCACATCTATGCAATAATGAATTAAGGGGTTTTTTGAGTTTGCACCCCACTTTTTGGATGATATTGGACTTTGCACCCCATTTTCAAAATTTTTAGACTTTGCACCCTACCTACAACATTTTGTGAAGAAAAATTCTTAAATGGGGTACAAAGGCAAAGATATTTTAGGGGAGATAGGGTGCAAAGTCTAAAAGTTTTGAAAATGGGATGCAAAATTCAATATGACCCAAAAAACGGGGTGCAAAGTCAAAATATCCCATAATTAATCATTGATTGAGACAAGGCCAAAAATACAATTGATGGGGCCAAATTATAAATGTCAAATAGTTTGGGTGAAACAAAAAAATGAGTTCAAACTTTTTAGATTCTCCGGCCAGTGCTGACCACGAGAGGAAAGCGAGGAAAAAAAAGGAAATAAAAAGGCGCGTCAAGTTTTGCGTCACTCGGACAGATCACAGTGGCACTCTGTAGTTTCGCACGAGCACGAGGGCATATACGTCATTCAATCTATTTCTTCATCGAAAGCAGTGTGCTAGCTTTTTTTCTATGGTCGGGGCATAACCAGGAATTAGAGAGAGAGCGAAGAAGAGAGAGAAAGGGCGACGGAGATTCAGTGCTTCGTTATACTCTGTCTCGAAAGTCAATCAGAGTTAGGGTTTAATCTGTTCTATCGCAAAAGAAGCAGGAGAACTTCTGTTTCATACGAAAGCAGTCTTCTCTCTCGCTTGCTCTTCTGCAAAACCCTAATCACCCCCTAAAAATTCGGCTGCTGCACTGACTTTCGCCTCCGCTTAACTTCCATGGGTGCTCAGGAGAAGACGCCCACCGAGAGTAATCCGCTGCAGGTTGGTCCTCCACGGGTTCTTTCCCAATTCTTGTTAAATTTGTACTCTTTTTTCGTTTTTGAATCAATTTTAGGATTCATGATAAATTCTATACCAGTGAAGTACTGGTCTTTCATTCCCATCATTGAGGTGTATGGTTTCAGGTTTGGTTTCTGTTTTCTTTGTAGCTTTTGGATTTTCTGTGAAAATCTCCACTGCGAACTACTTGATGGGGAATCTTGAGCTAGTGGTCATTCAAGATTGAAATTCAATAGTTTTTTTAGTTTTATTCTTGTTTATTCGTTGCGTTTGTTTTTTGTTGGGGGACGTGGAATGTTTTTCTCAAGTTGTGGCGTATTGAGATAATAAGTAATTAGATTAGATATGATTCCTTAGGTTTGGGCTTTTCTTTTTATTTTTGTTTTTGTGTAATGGCTTATTACGTAAGCCATGTACATGGTCTGTGAATCTTGTTTAGATTTAAGTTAAGAGACAGTTACAGGTTGAATAAAGTCTGTGAACATGTCTGAGTTTTCCATATAGTATGTAAATTGTGTCATTGGTATGAATATCTGTGTGCCATGTTTATTCCACATTTATGAAAATATATTCGGGTAATGTACTAATGTCAGTCATAGACTCATAGGCAAGATTTTCATCTAGTCTAGTTCGGTAAAACACACGATTTAGTTGAATGTAAGCTTGACTTTTGTTAAGTGGAATACGTGATTGATTCTTTTTCTGGTTATAATGGAATATATTTACGTCATTAGGATATACATGTCACTAGTTTACTGTTTCTTTTTACGTTAAAGAGTATTATTATTTTAAAAAATCTACAGAGTATTTGCCAACTATTTTGTTGGCGGCTCATAAGTAATTGAGTCCAGCTATTGATACTGAATTAGTCACAAAGTATGTTGGATATCACCAGAAATCAAATTCAACTGGATTTGAGATTCATTTTGAAATTAATATTAGTTCATATGAATTTTAGTATCCATTGAAACTTGAATATCCATCTTGATTTCGTAGTTTTTTAAGGCACAAGACGCAAGGCTAACCTAAGTGTGGGGTCTCCTTTGCCTGAGATGTGCGTCTCTTGAACCATGAGGAGAAAACATGACAAACACTAATCTGTTCATATTAATATACCAAACAGAAAACTAGTTAACTGCATAAAATAAAATAACCCATGTAAATACTAGAATAGTAAAGAACTATAGGGGGGGGGGGGGGCTGCCTGGATCTTTTTAGGCAGGCGCCATGGTCATAGATTAGATGTGAAACATGATTGTGAGCGTTAGTTTGAATTTTTTTAGTTTTAAGGAGCTAGGAATCCTAAATAGTTGCCAGCATCTGGTTCCCAAAATAACTATTGTCTTTTTAATGTTTGAGCTTATCTATAAGGCGTGTTTGGGAAAACATGAAACGGCGGATTGTTGGTGGCTTGGTCCCTAGGCACTTGATTTGCATCTTTAAGAACAAATTATATCAATCATTGCACATTTAAAATCAATGATTGATTAATTTGATATGCATCTTTTCTCCAAAACTATGTGGATGCACATATAAGAGGTGTAAAGCTAAAAAGGCTTTTTACGTTCGCACAAAGTTTCAACACACTTGAGTTGGGCAATTAATATTTTTGTAATGTATCACATCCAATATCTGTGGCATGTTATATAAATCAATGCAAACATATCCTTATTCACCCATTTCAATTTTCGTATAAGTTGTAAGCGGGCGTACTTGGTATATATGGTATTTGAAGTATGCAATTGAATTAAGTTACTATATATGAAATTGAAACTTTAGTCTCCTCTGTTTTTGTCCAATTCCAGTTTTCATCTTTTCCAAATCTGCTCATTGAACCTCAGACTGACATTTACTTTTAACCTCTTCTGAAACAATCACTCACCCTGGCCCATTTGTAGGATGTACTTTTCGTTTTATACTGACCATAAATAATGTTCAGTTTCTTAGTTTTAATACCACCATCTTTTACTTTTCTTAATTTACCCTTTAACATATCATTTCTACTCTTTATTTTGTGGATGCAACTATTCTTTTCTTCTTTAGTCAAAATGGGCAAAGGGCACACTTGCGGACTAACCAACTTCACATGTGTTTTCTTAATAAGCCTGCTAAACCCAAACGCACCTTTCTAAATGGGACAAAGGGAGTGGTAGATAGCCTTCATTTGCCTCTCGCGTCACTTAATATGAGACAAAATCGTGTTTAACTTTTCAAATATACTCGTATGATCTCTAATCTCTAATGCTCAGTTGAGAGTGTTTTTCATCATTTACCACTGTAGTCCTAGTTATATTTGGAATTTTATCTGGCATGCACCTATAGATAATTCTGTTGTCCACATCGATGTGATGTGCTAGACTGCTAGGACAAAGGGAGTTGTAGATAGCATGCATTTGCTCACCCGTTACTTAATATGAAACAAAAATGTGTTTAACTTTTCAAATGTACTGATATGATCTCTAATCTCTAATGCTCAGTTGAGAGTGTTTTTCATCATTTAACACTGTAGTCCTAGTTACTTTTGGAATTTTATCTGGCATGCACCTATATATAATTCTGTTGTCCACATCAATGTGATGTGCTAGACTGCTAGGACAATGATTACCGAGCTGGCGGGCTGACAATATTTTTATTTGCTTCAATCTCAGTTTCCACACTGCTTGATGTCAATAAGAGAAAGTATGATGGTTCTTTTAGTGTGTATGCTTTGTTGCTGAAAAATCGCTTTGTTTTCGGAGATATCAATTGTTATTCGAAACATATATCTTTAACCTTCAAAGCCTAAACTCCAATCAGCTTTTGAGGCTAATAGCTGTCTAGTGGTAGTTTATCCTTTGAGAATGCCTTTTTCTGTAAAAGGTGAATACAATGTGTGATAGCTCGCCTACTGGGTGCTTGTGCCAGTTTCGTCCATTATATAATGATCTCTTAAAAATAATTTCTTCATTTATAAAAAAACATCAATTTATATTCCCGTAGTAAAGTAGTCTTAACTAATTTGCTCGTACTTCAGCGCGTTAAGGTCTATCGTCTAAATGATGATGCAAAGTGGGACGATCAAGGCACAGGGCATGTAACTGTAGATTATCTGGAGGTGCCGGTATGACTCCACAAGGATTTCATTTAATTTGGCATATTCAGATTTTCCTTTTGTACAATAAATAACTCATTCTTTGGGTTGTATGGTGCACAGAGATCTGAAGAAGTTGGCTTGCTTGTAGTTGATGAGGCTGACAATGAAACACTGCTTCTTCATCGCATCAGCTCAGAAGATATTTATCGCAAACAAGAAGGTTTTTATTTGCTGACCCTTCATTTTCTCTTCTTTGTTTTCAATTCTCTGTTATTGTTTATTTATGTTATATTTGTTGATTTTGTTCCCTTGAGATTTACGAGTTTATTTCTGCCTCAACTGCTTAATGTAATATAATGGTACCTGGTATTTTCAGATACCATAATTTCTTGGAGAGATCCAGAGTATTCAACTGAACTGGCCCTCAGCTTTCAAGAGACAACTGGATGTGCTCACATATGGCAAGTAGTTGTATTAGGTTTCCTATATTTTTATGCAATGAATTTACAGTAAACCAAGTATTTTGATAGTTTGTGGAGTTGCCACTTATGACATGATTCTTCCCATTTATTTCATGCAGGGAGCAAATCTGTAGTGTTCAAAGAAATATGCAGATCAATAATCTCAACAGTAAGTGTTTGCTGTTGTCTTGCTATCAATTTGGAAATGAGAATTCAGTACATTTTTATCATTTCTTGAGCATTACCCAACTTTAACTGCACTGATTTGGTCTTAGTGTATTCTAGGTAAATGTATTTCAAAATTCAGATGCACTTCTCTCTCCTCTTCCTTGAATATATCATGCTCAGTGGTTTCACTCGTTGATAATATTTTGATGTGAGTTTGCACGTGCTAGATACTTCACATAGACTTAAGTTTAACGTTCAACAAATTACTATTATTATAAGTGACCTTAATTCTACTATTGTATTATTTTTCTTTCTTTCTTTAGAGAAAAATCATTTTAGGCTTATTTTCCCATTTAGGAATGCCCTTTGTTACTCATGACATAGCTTTTAAGTTTCAATGAATGTTCCTTTTGGAACTTGGAAGGAACAGTTTTGTTTTTGCAAAGGAAAGGTTAAACATAATAGACAATAGTGTTTAAAAAATGAAAGGAGAGTTGAAGAAAAAGTAGAAACTAGGAAGGGGATGATGAAAAAGTAGAAAAGAGAAGATAAAAAATTAAGGAACAGTTTTCAAAAATGAAAACGGAGGATGAATTATTATATTAAACTTCCGTAAAAGGAATATAGAACAACTAAAAAGAAAGGACGTGGTATTTTTTCAAAAAGAAAGAAAGGTTAACTATCATATCAAATCCTTCTTATTGCTTTCAAGTAATTGGCTTTAGCTGAATGAAGCAACTCATGTAAGCAACACCTCCAGTGTTCCAGGGATGTACTTTTTTAACTGAATGAAAGCAACTCTGAATTTTGACATTTTGACCTTTAGATTTTGATACGTATTTAGCAGTATCATTTTCTGAGCTGTTTCTAACCTTTTCATGAATTTGAAAGTTTCAGGTGATAGGTATCACACTATTAATAGTGAGTTGAGGGAGTTGCCTGCGGTTGAAATATCAAACCTCCCTTTGATACTAAAGGTGCACTCAGATTATCTTTTATCTGCATCTCCTAATTTAAAATGAGTAAAGGGTTAGTTTGGTCCTCGAAGTTGCATAAAAGGGGTCAAATAAGTCCTTATATAGAAGATTCTGTCCGGACATGCCATTTGAGGCGGTTACCGGTGGAATTTTTTTTATTAAAGTTTTTGAGCATCTTATTCATTAAGTCTAGTTTACTCATACCAAATTTCAGATAAAAATTCAATCGGGAAGGCATTCAAATGAATTCTTGAAGATAACTGCGCTTTTAACTACACAGTTATCTTCAAGAATTCATTTGAATGTCTTCCCGATTGAATTTTTATCTGAAATTTGGTATGAGTGAACTAGACTTAATGAATAAGATGCTCAAAAAATTTAATGAAAAAAATCCACCGGGAACCGCCCCAAATGGCGACGGCCGGATAGAACCTCCTATATAAGGACTTATTTGACCCCTTTTATGCAACTTCGAGGACCAAACTGACCCTTTACTCAATTTAAAATTCTTCTTCAGTGTATGTTTATCTATCTATCCATCTGTTTGTGTTGTTATTATGCCCCCCCCCAAATACATGTTTACCCTTTCCTTTTTCATATGTTCCAAAATTTATCTCTAGTTCTTTACATTTCCATTATAGGAAAGAATTTTGTGGTCTGTATTGCTGCTTTTTATATCTACTTTAACCCCAAAACTTCATTTTCATATAAAGCTAAGAAAAGCACTTGCGAGAAGCAAATTTGAAATTAAATTCATGAGGGGGGTATTATGTTTTGTAATTGTTGCTTGTTAGATCTTTGTCACCTTACAAGGCTTGCTCTGGGATTAAGCCTTTGTTTCGATTTCTTTTACTTTTCCTATTTTGCAATCCTTTTCGCGTGATTTTTGCTTTTATAAGTACATTTTAAGCCCGTAAAAATGGCTTGTTAGTCTCACTCAGCCCGTTATCTTTCCAATCATTTTTTATAGTAAGATGCGTAGTAGTTATTTTTTGCTTATTTGTTACGGAGTATTTTGTTACAATTTTAATATATTAATGTGTACCCCTTGTTTAATTCAGGCTGTTATGGAGAGTGGCATTGCTGATCAGCTGCATATGATGGAACTCATGTTGCATGATGTAAGCTTCAGTTTTTTGTATCTAATATTGTGAGCATACATCCTGTTTGGTCTGGAACTCTCTTATTTGGCATCTCATATTTTAGTGGTTTCTTCCCTTCAGTTAGATAAAATACTGACCTACAATTATTGGTCATGCAGGAAGACTTTTTCAGAAAGTTGATGAGCTTATTTAGAATATGTGAAGATCTTGAGGACATGGACAGTCTTCATATACTTTTCAAAATTGTTAAGGGAATAAGTAAGTATTGTTAATTTCTGATACAACAAGGTTCTAACATATTCAATTGTTCGTTGTACTAATGCATTATGCTTTATTGCAGTTTTTCTCAATAGTTCCCAGATTTTTGAAAAAATATTAGGTGATGAATTGATCATGGATATCATTGGGTGCCTTGAATGTAAGTTATCCTTTAGTTATGTGTTGAGATGTATCCTATATTTGAAAGTGCACTTTAGTCAATTTCTTTACATATGCAATTTAGCTTATGAGTTGACAAGGGTCCTAGTAAAAGTACTGCACATATTTGATGTGCATGCAATTTCTTTAATGTGGACTTGCGTAAAGCATCCATATTAGATACTTGTTCTTCTCATATTTTTTCAAAAAGAACATGGTCAAAGTTGACAAGAAGTTACTATGCTTTCTTGTAGAGTGGGATTAAGTTCTGGAGCAGATGTCAGTATGTCAGCAATAATGTTTGCTCAAAGTTTATATCTGATATGCTGAACTTTTCATTAGCTTCATATTCTATGCTCATTCAGTCATGTTGCATGGACATTGAGTTCAATGTCATGAATATTGTGGCAAGTAAAGTATAATCTAGCTAGGTTCAACTTTGAAATTTGGGTTTAGGCTGTTTCAAAAATCTATTGATTATATCGATGCATTGCATTCTCAGTTAATATAGAAAGAATTTTGAATTCGAGTCCCACAAGTTTTAATGAACAATCTTGATGAAATGAATGAAGTGTGCATGATTAATGACATTTAGTATTGCCTCTTATATAATTTCATAGTTAGAAGGAAGTTACTTTAGATCGAGGTTCGAAATTGCGTATTATGTACTTGAGGCGGTTTCTTACCATTGCCTATTGTGTAAGCCTCATTCTGCAATGAGGCGTAAGAACTAAGCCTCAACTTTTACACAAATTTATATAAAAAAGTACAAATAATGTAATTAAGCATAAAATTAAAGAATATTTACATAAACCCATCCAAAAAGTATATTCAAACTTCAAAAATCACGCAAAATAACTTTTCTCTAATTTATTAAAGTTTTATATGTGTAGAACTACTAGAAGTTTAACTTAACATGCTGGGTCTGGTTTATTTGCCAGTAAACGTTCACAACAGCATTATACCTAAGAAAGAAGAAAGTAAAGTATTTAATATTCATCCACTATATTTTCAATCATTTTAAGGAGTAGTGGGGAATGGGAGTACTGATTATTCTGCCCACTGAGTCACTAAATCCTATATGAATAGATAAATATAAATAAGATAATTAGACAAACACATACCTCTGTTAGCGTGAAGAAAAGAAGGGAGAAAGGACAAGAAGGCCATAAAATGTAAACATGCAGAAGAAGCAGCCGCAGATTACAAACATTTAGGTCTATATATATTTTGCAGAAGTTGATACACAAACTTATATACTACGTGTCCTATGGTATGTATTTTTTTTTTAAAATAAAATTAGTTTGATGGCTTTGGGCTGCAAAAGCCGGCTCTGAGCCCTGCTATATGTTGCACGCCTCAAAACGATCTATATAGCTTATGCCCTGTTTAAAAAACCGCACCCATACATATTGTCAAAATTGGGATTATCATTCCAGCGGAAAATCTCAAAAAGTAGCTAGGCGTGCCTTATTGTGGTAAGGCATTGCACACTTTTAAACATTGCCTTAGATCTTGCACAACGCAGATGGTCTGTGGGAGAAGGTACATTTTGGACCCTAATGTTATGCTGGAGGGTCAGATTTGGCTTGGAGCTTTTTTTTGTGCTTTTATAGCTTAGCATTGAGGGCATAGACCCATTGGACCCTAACATTAAGGTGAGGTATCAATTTTGTTAATTAATACGGAGTACAAATTTATTCATTAGCAAAGTGGGTCCTAATTTAATGAATGATTACTCCACTATGTATGCGACCATCCATAAAAAGCCAATTAATCCGGATAATGGGCTCAAGTTTTGCCGATCAAACCATATCAGTTATGTGTATACAATATCTAAAGGAGAAGAATATTCATTACATTTATATAATGATGTTCCAGCTACGTGGTATATTAACTAATGATGGTATCTGTTATTAAAATTGCGGCCTTCCTAGTTCCCCGTAAGCATTAGACCATATTTAGATGCTTTAGTTTTCTCTCACAACTAATAGAATCAATTTTTACTCTGGTTGCTTGTGTTTGTGCCCTTTTTTGTGTGTATTTATTCAAATTTGTATGATGTTTCTGGTGAAATACTGAAATGGTGGTTGTTGATTTTTTATAAGTTACTATTTTAGATTGTGTGTAGCTTTCTTCAATACATTTTTAGTTTGCGTCTCTGATGTTCTAGTAGCTTTTGTACGGTGATTTCTGTGAAAGTTATGTTATTGTCAATTGCTTGGTCATTTTTCAGCTCTCTATCATGTTTCCTCCCCAATGAGCATTTCATTTTATTTTCAGATGATCCTGATGTAACTCATGTCCACCATCGCAATTTTTTGAAACAGAATGTGGTTTTTAAGGAGGTACAGATTTGTTATCATTCTATCAATGATGGTATATAGAAATGTTTGTTTTAAAGAAACTGTGTAGTTCGGTAGTTGTCAATTTAGTTTTGTTCCTTCTTTGCTCATTTTTTATCTCCTTGAGGTGGCATATTTAGGCTGTACCTATTAAAGACCCAGTATTGCTGTCAAAGATACATCAAACATACAGAGTTGGCTATATGAAGGTACCTATAAACAAATTTAGGCTTCATCTCCGGTTTGTTGTGAATTGTGAATTATGCTTTGATCTCATTTTCCTGCTCCAGGATGTCATTTTGCCTCGAGCATTAGATGATGCTACTGCTACTACGCTTGCTAACGTAATACATTCGAATAATGCATTTGTAAGTATTTCTATTTGAGAAAGCTTTATGTTTTCAAGTTATGAGAGAGTGTCTAACTCTATTATGTTATAGGTTATATCTGTCCTGAAAGACGACAACACATTCATTCACGAACTATTTGCAAAGCTAAAATCTTCAACAGTTTCGGGCGAGT
This sequence comes from Cuscuta epithymum, assembly GCA_945859915.1. NCBI lineage: Eukaryota > Viridiplantae > Streptophyta > Magnoliopsida > Solanales > Convolvulaceae > Cuscuta > Cuscuta epithymum. The sequence continues at coordinate 4,417,762 of CAMAPF010000084.1, forward strand.
CAAAGAAAAATTTGGTAATGATGATGCTTTAGCACAACCACATTATGGGTTATTTCATGATGTGATGCAATTTTCATTTAAATATGTATCTCAGTCTCTTTCAGTATCTGTATAGTCATATGCTTTTTCATGATCTATGTGATAATAGGTACGTTTCTTGCATGAGTTCTGTACTTCAAGTAAAAGCCTGCAGATGGTCCAGCAGCTTCGACTCTTCAAGTATATACCATTTTGATGTTTTATGTTAACTTGTATATATTTATTTGCATGTACATACTTCTTGGTGAGCACACTTTTTTTATGAATGGTATCATTATTGACATTTAAATGTAGGGATCTTGTCAATGAAGGCATCTTTGATATTGTCAGTGATGTGTTGCAGAGTCAAGACAAAAAACTAATATTAACAGGGTAATATATACTCACTGTTTAAGCATTGCGTTATTTTCCGCATGAGTTTCTAGCCCTATATATCTTTCTCATTGTGGTTCTTGATGAATGCAGGACAGACATTCTCATTCTTTTCATGAATCAGGACCCAAACCTTTTGCGCTCTTATGTAACTCGTCCGGAAGGCCTTTCCTTGTTTGGGCTTTTGGTGAGTTTCTTTCAAATTTAAGTTTTCCTGTAATTTTTTAATCTATGAAGCTCCAATTCGTATTATTTTTATAGTATAATAATATAATACATTAGTATACTCTGCTCTGAAAATTTTAGTCTAGGTGGTATGCATCCCATGCGTTTTCTTTTCGTAAACGATTCTACACAATAGTAATCATAATTGTACCATCCAGGTCTCACATAGACGTTGGGCCTCAATTTACTGCCTGACTAGTATCTAGTGCTTTTTAGAAGATTGCACAATAATATACTAGTATTTCTATTATTCTGCCTGCTACTAAGCAATTTAAGCAAAGTATACAAATTAAATTATATTAGTAATGATATGAACATCATAAATGCAAATTATAGATAGCATTATCTAATTTCATGTTACCAACTGTATTATATATTTATATGTACTTTTATAAAATTAAATTTCTATGCAAAATACTCCCTCCGTCCCATAGAAGGGTTCTCACTTTCCTTTTGGACGTCCCATAGAAAGGTTCCATTTCTATTTTAGGAAACAATTAACAATCTTAAATGACAAATTAATCATTAAACATTAAAAATAATACATTTATAACATCACAATTATCAACAATAGCCCATTATATTATATACCTATTAAAATTATTTCTCAAAATATACTCGAACTACCTTATTTTATTATCTAAATAACCGTGTCGTTTTGCCATGGGAATCTTTCAACGGTATGTAGGTAGTACAACATACCAAGAATTTAATATTATAATATTAATTACATATGCTTTTTTAGAATTAAATTTCTATGAAAAGTAAAACTTTTGCAACTTTACCAAGAGCCTTGAAAACCTTAAAGATTCATATTAATTAAAATAATTAACAAATACTGAGTACTTAGTATTTTAATTATGTAATGATACCATGAGGGAGTTGCGGAAGCTGTGACACAAGTCAGATACGAGGATATTGGCGGACTGCCAGTCGCTTACAACTTACAAGCGATAAGATGTAAGAATGTAAGATAAATAAATGTAACCTTACTTGGACTCTTGTAGAGGACAAGCAGAAAGACGAGAGGGAGAGCCGGCGAGGCAATAAATGATAGGGAGATAATTGAATCAGAAGATAAGATTAGTTTTATCAATTGTTACATCAATTGTAGGCCCAATTATTGCATTTGATCAGAAACTTTCTACAGCATATGCCTCACCCTTAAAGGCGTAAGCCTAGCTATGTCGTCAAACTGAGTTACAGCTTTGGTCGCAAATGGCCCATAAATCTACGAGGCGCGCCTCAAGGCGGAATCCTATTGTGCGGTTTCAAACATTGAATTAAAATGTTGTTTTTTCAGCTGAATTTGTCAGAAAAAATAATCTCTTATTGCGCTGAAACTGGGTAAACAGGATCTGTTGAAAAAAGCCGACTTCTTAAGATATACGAAGTATAACACGAATAGACGAAACACCTCAACCAAGCAGGGCTTAGGTTTCTTCACAAAGCTCTGAGGCTCAAGCCTCAGAACTATTTTGCGACATCCTGCAGTTACGCATGCCTTGAAGCGTATGCCTCAGCCACTTATTTAAGCCATACTAGCAAAATTAGAAGCGAAATACACGAACAGTAGGCTTTATGCAATTCTATAGTGGAATCATGTATGTTAACCTCACACGATAGTGTCCTCCAGCTGCAAAAAGATCATTTAGTGTTGATGTAGCATATCTTGAAAACCATCATCTAATAATATGCTGCAATTGGTGTCTTTGCTTTCTCTATCCAAAATCAGCCACCGTGTTTTAATGTTTTTTTCTTCCCTAAAATAAAGGCTGCATAAGAATTTGTATGGATGTCTTCGTAGTTCGTACTAATGCATACGAATGAATTGATGGTAGTTTGTTAAGGCTGACTTGATCTTTCCTCTCTCTCTCTCTCTCTCTCTCTCCTCTCTCTCTCTCTCTCTCTCTCTCTCCTCTCTCTCTCTCCTCTCTTCTCTGTGTGTGTACATGTGTACTTTAGTTTGAAAGGCGCGAGGTGGCATGTGATGTTTTTTAAATTTACCGTAGGCGCACCTGATGCACGCTTGTTAAAACTAAGGTGTGTGTGTACCTTAGTTTTAAAAGGCACGAGGCGGCCTGAGACGTTTTATTTTAAAATTTACTCTAGGCGCTCCTGTAGTACGGTTTTTAAAACTAAGGTGTGTATATACATGTAATTAAAAGACTTAGGTTGAAGGTAGATCTTGTCTTGAAGGGGCAAGGGATGTAAGCCACTCTCTCTTCTCTTTCGATGGTGTTTTAGAGATAATTCATTCTTTAAATTTCAGGTAAAAGGCATGTTGACTGATTTTGGAGATGATATGCACTGCCAGTTCCTTGAAATTCTTCGCAGTCTTTTGGATTCATATACATCGGGATCACAGGTCATTCAATGCTACAACAAACATGCCTACATTTTTCCCATTCAATTTTTTCTGCTGTGATTCAATGGCTACATTTATACTCGTTTGTTCTATCTTGGAGTATGATTAACTTTTTTCCTGCAATTTATCAGTATAGGTGAACTAACATCCCTTAGTTGTCAACGCATGACAAGTTCCTCTGTAGTTGTATTTCTTTCCTCCGTAATTGAGTGGCTTGAGTGAAGAAAATTAATTAAGTCTAGGCATTTTCACTTAACGCTAGAGAAATTTGTGCATCATGGTGTGTCACTCTGGTCTTGTTTCAAGCTATAACTTAATTGTGCATATATGGATTTCTCGCAGAGAGATAATATTGTTGACATATTCTATGAGAAGCATGTTGGACAACTAATTGATGCCATAACGTCTTCTTGTCCTCCAAACAACAATTCGCAAATTGCTATCAATTCTTTGAGCTATTGTGAAGGAGCTGAGAAGCAGAGCAGTGTAAAGCCTGAAATTCTACTCAACATTTGTGATCTTCTGTGCTTCTGTATCGTGCACCATCCTTATAGAATAAAGTATATTGTTTTCTTGTCTCGCAATTATTATCCACTTGGAAGAGCTCACATCTGTTTATTAATGTATTTATCTTGTGTGTTTGTTATCTGCTGCAGGTGTAGCTTTCTTCTTAACAACGTGATAGAGAAAGTACTGTTGTTGACTGGGAGAAGAGAAAAATATCTTGTAGTATCTGCAGTTAGATTTATGCGAACTCTCATATCTCGGAATGTAAGTTATATATCTTCTCCATTCAATAAAGGTCCAGAATTGTCCAAAGTTTGTAACTGCTTGTTGAAGATTTTGCTTATACACATATAACCTATTCACAAACTGTTAATTGTCCACCACAAACTTGAGGAAGAAAAGTTCTGAAGTATTTTTTATGGTTCTATAATTTCTTCCATCAATTAGGTGGTCTGGTTTTTGTTTTTATCGATGCTTTTAGTTTACCATTAATTTTGTATTGCTGAACATGTCTTACAGTTGCAAGTTTGCAACAGATTATTTTTAATGACATGTCGTATACTCCTATTGTCATTATATTCAGGGAATTCTGTAGTATCTATGTGTAGCATTGATTTCTTATTTGGTATAATAATTAGAGCCTCTGGTTTGGATGAAATGACTGAAGTTGTTGCTATAATTGTGGCTGAAGTAGCTGAACATGCCAAGTTAATAGAAAAAATTAAAACTACATTATCGTAGTAACTAAGAAATTAAATATGGGGAAAAAGGTAACTTTGCCATTTTCATTTATTTGTCAACTTCATGAAAAAGTATGAGCTACTGCCTACTCGATTTTAATCAACCAATTCAGTGTATGTAGCTAAAATATGACACCATAGTGTAGACATATTAGAACACATAGTTTTATGTGAAATGACATTCGTAGAATGTTTTTTCTGTGTATGATAGCAGTCCTACTATTTGGGGTAGATATGTCATTGCAAGATACATAGTATTATTTTGAAATGCAGCAACAGCCCTTGCTGTATCAATGTCATATATATTCAGTTCTGATCCAAAACCATTTTTGTTGTGATATCTCTTATGCTGATATGACATACAGTTGGCTGATTCAAATAACTGATGGTGCAGGATGAGCATGTAATGAATCACATAGTGAGGAACAATCTTTTGAAACCAGTTGTTGATGCTTTCGTTGCCAATGGCTGTCGGTATAATCTTTTGAATTCTGCTGTTCTTGAACTATTTGAATACATCCGTAAGGTACTCATCCCTTTTTATTCCCACTGCCCGTATGTGGAGTTTATTAATGTGTGGGTTGAGAGCAGTTTCTTGTTCCTTCCATGATCTCATTTGATTTATACTTGTATGCAGCCAGAAACTTTAAAAATGTTACTTAAATATTTGGTGGATACATTTTGGGACCAGCTAGTCAAATTTGACAACTTTTCATCTATTCAATCTTTAAAATTAAAATATGACCAGGTATTCTCTTGTCATAGTATGGGACTGTTCTGTTTCTTAAAAGTGTACTCCCTGCATTTCTGAATAAGAGTCGAACCTCACCTTTGCAAATACTGGTTTCAAGGGAAAAATAATGAGTTCTTAGTTTTGCTCATCTATCATTTTAGAAGTTACTTCTCAATTGCGATAATAAAGTTGGGTGGGGATGGATAAATATTGATTAAAATCAATTAATGCTTTATGAAATTCCAAATACAGTAATACTTATCTAGAAAACAAACAAGAAAATCACAATTCGACACTTATTCAGAAACAGAAAGGCCTTACCTGGTGACCTCTGCTTTGTTTAACTTAAATTTGACTTTTTCAGGTTCATGATACCTCAGGAGGACGAACTGTTTCTAATGTGATTAACTCTCGGAAAAGAGGTGATGAACGTGCTTTGGAGAAAGAAGAGGAAGACTATTTTAATCAGGACAGGTATGCATCTTAATTATCTAGCACTCTACTTATTATTTAGGGTTAATTACATCTAAGAAATTGTTCTAAATAGGACTAAAACATAGACAAAGTTCATATTAATAATAATAATAGTAAACACTCAATCAGAACATAAATATTCAAATCAGATTAGAATGATTCAGATAAGGATTCAGATCAGATAGATCTTAAAAAATTCAGATCAGGCGAATAGAATGGCTTGTAACAATGTTCTATTCCCAAAATAAGACTTCTTTGGTATTATTACGTATAAAACTCCCCTAGTTAGGAGTGAATGATTGATATTATAGGAGGAAAACAATGGTGGTCCTATTTGTGCACTTTATCTATGTTTTTTTTGGCAAACACTATATCTATGTTTTAGTCCTATTTAAGGAAATGTCTCTTACATCTACCTGTTCAAGATTTGATCAAATAACCAAATGATCTCTGAGATCCTCTAAAGCTAGCACACACCCCATGAGAAGTCAAATACTCTGCAACTCACAACAAAAGATGATATAATAGCATGATACCACTAGGATTTAGTGACGTTAGACTAAACTATACTAATACACACAGAAGTTGACCCGAAGCACTTAATGCCTACCAATGTTTCAATGTTAGTTTTTTCTTTCATGGAAAATGTGAATGCTCAGAGGGTCTTTTGTATATTATTCAAATTTAAGGGATCATTTTGCAATTTGATCATACTTCTGATGAAAAATATATATGACCTGCCCTGTTATTTCAATATAATTTTCGCTGATTTGGGTATTGGCTCAGTGATGATGAAGATTCTGCATCGGTTTCTGTGTCAAATGCTAAACAACGAACCCAACCTCGGCGAGTCTTGGCTAATAATGGTTCTGCCCTCAGCCATACAGCAGTTAGGTAATGTTTGCTACTGGAATGGATCCATGTCTGCCTTGTATTTTTGGTATAAGAAAAAATCTATAATCTTTTTTTCACTATACAAGGTCTGGGGGGCTTGTTGATTATGATGATGATGAGGATGATGAAGATTACAGACCACCCCCTAAGAAACAATCAGGTCCATCTAATGAAGATGGAGGAGTAGAGTCTTTCCCGTTGAAACGGAAACTTTGCTCCAAGGAAGAGCCCATCTCAAAAAGGGTTCACCGGGCAGCATCTAAAACATCAAAGTCACGTAACAGTGTCTTTGCTGCATTGTGCTCAACATTAAGCCAAGCAGTTTTGCCAACTAATAACAAGACAGCAAATATTGCTTCAGGGGGTGATTTAGCCTCCACATCAGACGCAAAGGAGTCAACTACTGAAGCTAGCCGTGAGAAAAGTTGTGGGGACTCTGATTGTAATGGAAGCTCCGAAACTAAGAGTAGTGTCGATAAGGATGCGGTTTCTTCTCCTGCAGCCTTTTCCCAAGGTTTATCATCCAATTCTCCTGATAATAATAACAGGCAGTTTCGAGAGATGCAACCAAAGTCTTCTCCTGAAATGGCTGTGAACGGATCGTGATTTCATGCTCTTTGAGAATAATCACATTTCTCCTTTCACATCTCTGGATTAGTTGCAAAGTGGAATGAAGGAATACTTACCTTCAGAAGATGATGATTGCCATCGTTACCAGAAAGAGGTCACAATGTACAGTGCCATTGTAAGCACAGGGAGATTATCTCTGCCATGCTTTAAAGCTTCAGCGCGAATCATTTACTCCTGAAGCCATTCCATAGGGGCATAGTTTTTTCTTTATTTAATCAAATCTCATTTTCGTTCTCCATTTTATTTTCTTCATTATGTATGTGAATGTCTTAAGTGACTGACTTACTGGTGGCAAGCTTCACCCTGCAGGGTTTTATATTTGACGATATGAAATTTTGAAATAGCGGGTGTTTGAAGGATGTGCTTGTTTTATGTCCTAGGCTTCTCTTCACTTGTTATGTAATTTTAACCCGAAAGAAAATTGTACATTATGGTTCCCAGGAGACAACAAATGTGTGGATATTATATCAATCATATTTGATCTGAATGTGATATTTACTAGCTGTTTGTGCGGTCATGACCATTGGATTTTTCTCAATGCTGATTAGAATTTCTAGTTCACCCATGGAGTTTCATCCATGGAATTCATATGATAAAATTTGCATTGTGACTTGTGAGTAAATGTGTGAAGTGAATGTAAAAGAGCAGGAGTCTATTTATGTTGGGCAAACACGTTAGTGTTACTCTCAATGGTTTGTCTCTGACTCCAAGTGCATGGTGCCTTTAAAGTTTAAAGAAGACAGTAAAGATGACATAAATACTCTATATATACATCTATGGTTAAACAGAGACCAGAGTGGCAGAGTACCAGACTGAAAACAATTGATAGAATAATTTACAATTATTTTTCGTTTGATATTTTATACATCATCCCAAAACAAGTTCTCTTTCCTTTTCGAAAGTGCCTTATTTCTTTCTTAAAGACATGGTTTCTCATCGATCTGTGTTAATCTAGTGGTGTATAGTTTTAAAGCAGTCTTAACTCATAACTATCCCGAGTCCGTGTGCGTTGAATTTGATTTAAACAAAAAATCACTCTTAGATAGTCAGATGAAAAAATAAGACATTCTTTGAAATTGCGATAATGTAGGTTATGGACAAACATGATTTTTGCGTGTTCCCTGTAGGCATGGACCGGTCCTGGGTCGGGCCGCGGGTTTCATTTTTTTTTGCTTTTCTAATCAACCCCCGACCAACCCCCCAAAACACAGGCCTACCCGGACCGGTCTCTGGCCGGGCCTACCCGGACCGGTCTCTGGCCGGGCCAGGCCGGTTCCAAACAGTGCTGGGCCAGGCCGATTGCAAACAGTGCCAGGCCAGGCCAGGCCACAGGCCGGTCGGCCCAGAACCGGTCCATGACTAGTTCCCTGTCCCTGTCTCACCACCCAAGCCTGGAATTCCTGAGTAAAGTTAGGTTTGATTTATACACTGGAAAATCAAGGATCCAGTTGTGAAATCATAACTACTCCAGTCCTGTTTTGGAGGAACAGGAACCGAGGTTGGGCTGATTCCAATATCAGCTTTGTTTTCCATATGAACGGGAATGACTGCATGAGAACATACTGTATAATTCGACATGTACTCACATATTGAAGCACTATAGAGATATGAAGCACAACGCAAGGAACAAACTACTTTTAATTAATGAATTGACATTTTCCGATCTCCTATACAATTAACTGCTGGATTCTTTTATCCAGATCCATTCTACTCCCAGTCTCCCACTAACCTGTGTATAAAATTCAGTAAAACCCATCTGACCCCGCCCCACCCTTGCTTTTTAAAAATCACAAGCATACGCTTTCCTACAAAATTGAATCCACCGACGTAGGTAGGCTGCTACAAAGACGAAAGTGTTTTGGTGAGAAAGTTAGAGAGTTGTCTGACTTTCTTGGAAAGCTCGACGCTTCTTCCAAAGTAAGATTCAGCATTCGAGAGCATCACTTCCACATCGTGCTTCACCGCCTCTACACGTCGGTAGTAGTTGTTCTTTAGTCGGGAATGGATTATTTCAAGAGTCAGTGGCGCTGGAAACCTGTGACGGCAAAAAATGCAATAATTAAAAAAGAACATTGCACAACTGATACTGTAATAAGAATGGAGCACACCTGTTGATGAATTGGGACCTATGAGAAACTTGTTTCAATTTCTGTACCCCATAATTGTCCTGGTACCATAATTACAAAAATGATGATACAACAAGGCATGTAATGTAAGTGTATGTAAATATTAAAAATTACAAGGACATGTGAAGAAATTCCACTTATGGTCCTTCGAGTTTTGCACCAATTCCACAATTAGTCCTCGCCTTTCACTTTATCCATTTTTGGTACCTGACTATTGTTTTCTTGACCATATATAGTCCTTTTCCGGTAGTAAAAATGCCCAGAGATGGACCGAAAATGGTCAAGAAAACAATAGTCAGGTACCAAAAATGGATAAAGTGAAAGACGAGGACTAAATATGGAAATGGCACAAAACTTGGAGGACCTAAAGTAGAATTAATTCAGGACATGTAAATATAGCTTTTTGAAAGTAAAATTAAATATACAAACTATTTACGTTATAATTAAACTGAATATTTCATTAAAAAGGCAAAATGGTAACTAATATTTAATTTATTAATCATTTTTTTGTTTACTGTTTTATTTTCAAATGTGCATTTACAGGGAGTTATTATATGATTAAAAAAAGTGATTCATATTTGCATGTCCATGCAGGATAATAAGTATCCAGATCAAGGACAATTATTTTCTGAAACTTTTGAGGAATTTCACGAATGCCCAGAACATTATGAAAGTGCTTATATACCTGAACTTTGTTTCCGGTTCGTTCCAGTTTGTCCATGGTGTCCAACAGCCTGGCTATGATCTTCTCATCTATCTGAGGCTGTTTCCGCTCGGTATCAGAGTCAAACAGTTCCCAAGGACTATGCCGATGTTGTTCAGAGGGATCACCCTTCTTGTATCTGACAATGTACCTTTCCCAAGGACTTTCCGGATACTCAAGGGATTTAGCTTGCACGTTAACAATCCTACCTTCCCACCAATCCCCATCTTCATCGCCCTCATTTTTCCACCAGACACGACATTTATCCCTGGAAGTCCACTTCCTTTCCATAGCCGCATCATATTTACTTCGCTCCACAAGAAAGTCAGGGAAACCAGTCACTTCAGGTAGTGTTAGCTGAAATTGTTTACCTGCCACTGCGGATTTAGGATCAATGAATTTAAGTTTCATTTTAGAGCAACTCTCTCCTGATCCTGGACGGGAAGCATACTCAAGCTCCTCAACCCTGCAAAATTCAACTGCACTTATATTCCCTGTGATTGTTTCCCAGGGGCCTGAATCTCTTAGGTCACATTCACTTATGTACTCCTCATGGCCCTGAAAAAAAACAATGGTTATTCTCTTTTAACACCCCTGAGATTTGGCCAAATCAGGAAATGGTCTCTGAAGTTCATGTAAAAAAACAAATAGATCCTTTGAACAACTATCTTGTATGTGAATGACACCCTTAAGGCTAAAACATGATAGAATATTGTAATATTAGCAGATAATAAGTGTTTTAGACTGAACCTTGCATTTCTATTGCATCATATTGATTAGAATGTTAAAGTTTTTTAATGGAAAAACATAGCAGGGTCAAATGTTAAGAGCAAAATAGTCCAAAACACTTGAAGCCTATTTTTTTATCATTATTCTATCAAATTCGATTGAATGTTTACATGCCAAGGGGTGTATTTGTAATTTTCAAGTGTCAGGGTCATTTGGTAATTTGACCAAATCTCAGGGAGGTAGATTTAATTAAGCCAAAAAACAATTATGTCATAATGTCTTCTAAGTGGATAAGAAGAGTAAATAGCGCGTCAAAGATCACCACAATGAACCAAAAAGAATAAAATACCTGTCTAAGATAAACGACTTCATCCCCAAGCTGGGGGATATATCGGTGCTCCTCCTGTGCTACTAATGTCAACCACGATCTTTTTGCTGATGGGTTTGACCTCCTTCTATCTGGGGGTGGGCTTGGTTCGCGCATGTAAAAACTGGTTCTCCTTACCCGTGCGGATCTCACTCCAACAACAGTTTTTGAATTATTGTCAGATCGTGCTTCATCATGTCCTCTATTATTACCACATAAATCTATTGATAGGGGTACTGAGTAATCACCGGGTTTGCTAAATCTGAGGTTTACAGCATTGCTTGTGGACCTCAACATGTTAGATCTTGCTCTGCGGACCCTATTACCTGTACTATTATTATTATTATTATTATTATTATTATTATTATTATTTTCACCATTATTTTTATTATCATCACTTCCTTCGGCAGTAAAGAGGTTGTGTGCTGTTGATGTACTGGCTTCCATACTTCCAACAACAACACATCCTAGGTTGTTACTTCTACTTCCCCTGCCAAATCTTGACCTCCTATAGACAGCACGGAACATCCTATCCTCTGACTGCAACTGCTTTGAATCCTCCCGAACAGCATGTCTAGCAGCTCCACCACCATCAGTATCTGGCCCTGCCTGTTTATCATTACACTGTACGTCTGAACTTAATATCTTCCCAGTCTCTTCAGGGACAGATGTACTCAGCCCTAAATTCTCTAATGCAGATTTCTCCATTGTTTCATTAATTTCAAGGTTAGTGCAGAGAGGAGGCTTTGACCTTATCCTCAGCCTGGTAGGAATGACTGTATCTCTTTCTTCAAGTGAATGGTCATTATCAGCTACTTCATGAGAGCATGATGGAATTTCTTCAGGATTCTTGCAATCTTCAATACCAGTAAGAGACAAAGGATAAATTCTTCCACAATCCTTTTCCATTGCAGAATTCTCATCAATTAGATCTTCTGTCCTTGAATTTCCAGCATATGGATCTGAAGGTGGTGGCAGATCTGCTGTCCTTGAATGTTTGTACGTACGAGATCTAACACCTCCCCATCTCATAGTCCCACCGTTACACTCGTCAAGAAGATAGGAATGATGTGACCACACTGGAGGTCCTACCTCACTTGTTCCTGTTACATCATCATTATCTGTAACCCGGGTTGAGTTAGCCTGAGTTTTTCGTTCATTTGCATCGTCAGTCTCTTTAGAAGGTGTAAATGATGGACCAGCTGGTTCCAACATAGCAGGGAGTGCAACTCTACTTGAATCTCGATTCAAAAATCTGAGGACCAATCTCCTTTTGTTTCCGTTACTCAAATGAGATTTACCGATATCCTCAGATTGATCCAGACATACTTCTTTCCCCTTTGAATGCCCGTGATGATGTGCATCGGGAAATGAATTTTCTGACTCGCTTTCAGTATATGAATCCTGCAATGAAGACTTACTTCCGGATGAATTGCCTCCGGAGAAATCCTCATCTTCTCTTTCCATGGACGCTCCTGTGATTCGAGAAAACAAATGAAGGGCATTGCGTGCAGCGGCTCTCCTTGGTCTCATCAAAGATTTTGAAGACTTCTTCTTTGATGTTTTCCGAGCGTTTCTAGATTTTCTGCCATGGTTGTTCCTATGCAAACTGCCATCATACTCATCCAAGTTCTTCCTCTTCACACGCCTTCCAGATGAAGTCATGACCTCAGCCTGTGAATCAAGCCGAGAAACTGAATCAATTTCTGCACCATGGGAAAAAAGTTCCATGATCAAATTAAAAAACAGTAAACTTACCTCCCCTTTATGTTTTTTTCTTTTTGATCTACGAAGGCTGTCTCGCTGTACATCTTCTTCATCACTGTCTCCGTCACTGCTTGTTGGATCGCCTGAATCATTGGAACTGGAACTTCTTTGCTCCCCTCCAGAAGTATAGTAGTCCTCAGTAACATTATACTCTGAATCTGCATCCTCGCTTAGATTCTCAATTGCAGGTTCCCAATCCATTGCCTCAATAATCCCAGGTAGTGGTTCAATCAACATTTCTAAGTCCGCAATGGGAAGCATTGGGTAATCTTGGTCCAGGCTAAAATCAGGACCAACCGCAAATCTAAAAGACGGTGGGCGCCATTCAATGCCCAATGATCCTAACCTCCTCTTTTGGTACAGGCTCTGGTAAGGATCGGGATATGGGATCATGGCTGCCATTTTGGGACACGTGAGTTTACTACATTCAAAGAGCAAAGAGAACAGATAATATATAAAGTCAGAATGTAGCAGGGTGAGATGAACCTGAGTCGCAAAGGAGATCTTGCATGTTCCTCCGGTATGGAGAAAGTTGAGTTTCCTAAACAGAAGAGAGTTGCATTTCACTTTTTTTTTAAAACAGTCATGATAAAACAGCTATTTGACACAACATTAGTATATATTGCACTTCTAATTTTTAAAGGCATATGTATTACACTAGATCGGGTTGGGTATAGTGTCAATCTCTAATTCTACATGGTCATGGATATTAAATTATTACTTGATTATTCATATACAATTAATTTATTTGAAAGGGGTTAGCTCAAAGCCCATTTCCCACCTTCCCCCCCAAAAAACATACTTCAAATATACAATTTGAAAATACAATTTTTTCGCTCTAATTAACAATTTGTGATTACACTTTCAAGGTACAACTATTAGCTCATCATTTTGTCTTCAACTCCAACAAATACGACTGAATGACTGATACAGGAATATACGTCTTTTGTAATTGAGTTTACAGCGCATCAACACGGATAGTGGAGAAAGCAGAAATGTACCTGATCCAGGACATTTCCGATGGTATCTTGAACAAGAGGGCGATAGTCACCAAGAAAGAACTGTTAAGAGTTGAGACAAGCTTTTAGAAATCATTAACTGAACCAATGAGTCAGGGACAACGCTTATAGTTAAAGAATTTATACAACACAAATTACCTGGTCATATTTAGCATCTTTCTGGGACTCTCCTTCTCCCGTGTTCAAAATGTATAATTGCCCAACATCATCAGAAAGTATAATTGATGTTCCATCACTGAAAGATAAGACAGCATTTACATCAAAACTTGTGCTCCACTTCTTAACAATGTCTCAGAAACCGACACTAAAAGAGAGGCGATAAAATTCTACTCAAATTCACGAACTTTAATGCAATAGATAAACAAAATCCAGGTGTATGAATGCTATTTGCCAAGTCTTTTAAACGCAAGGTAACAATTCCCAAGATGCATGAAAAAGACTAATAGGAAAAGAAAATCAACTTACGGGGAAAACTTTCCATCAACAAGCTTGAATCTCCCTATATCGTATGTTCGAATTGGTGCACCTTCCCATATCTGCATTTTTTGACGATTTTTTAGAAGGCAAGATGCAGAATATATGTTAATCATCATGTACAGAAACATAATTTCAATACGTAAACATGAAAAGGCTACGGAGTAGTATATAGTCAATGTTTCCCTGTTTCAGTAGCAGGGATTAAGTCCTGAACCCATTACCATGACAAATTAATAGAATGTGAACCAAGAGTGAACTCACATCCCATACTATTGTTTTGCCATCATATCCAGCACTCATTGCAATTCGAGGATTAAAAGGATGAACATCTAGAACATAGGCCTGTGACAAGCAAAAGACACAGACTGAGTATTTTTTGAATGACAATCCATTTGGAGAAGTGGCACCTGCCCTTCATAATGGCCATCTAATATCAACTGAAAGGCAAGACATCTAGCATGTAAGAAAAGTATAGTTGGCAAAATGATAGAACTCCTTGACTCTTCTCTCGAGTCTTGAAAAAAGTTATCTGGAAATACTGAGATCTGGGTTGTGCAAATGTAGCAATAAAAAACTCTCAACTTGCTGACATATCGGGTTCATTGTAGAAAATTGGGCACAAACTGTTCAAAACTCACAGATGCAGTATGACCCGTCAAAGAATGCACTAAACTTCCATCAACTGCATTCCAGACACATATTCTGCAATCTATGAAGCAAAGAGAGATAATGTAAGTTAAACTAAGTGAGGAGCAAAAAATATTATAAGAACACATGACAACATAAAATTTGTGTTTTGCTCTACAGAAAAGAAGAAAGGGAATGTCATGTTAGAAAGTCTAAACCAACAGCAAAGAAGTAGTTAAACTCGAGACTCTTGAATGATGACAGACTATTCATCACATTGGTCAAGGAACGAAAAAAGACCCAACAATTAATTTGCACTCCCAATAAACACATTGGGAGATTAGCAGTTGTGTAAATACATCATAAATCTTATAGAAAGTTGTCAAGAAGGCCCACTGAATCAACTGATAATGAATTAGTTAGTCCCATATTGCACATTTAGTAGCATATATTGATAAGCATTCCCTCTTAATAAAGGGTCTTGCCAGCCCACATATTAAGGCTCTTGATTTGGTTGTCATTAGCATAAATTATGGGGTCTTTCTGTTTTCTGCTTCAACAAGTGCCACAGATCTAATGCAAGTGAAGTGAATGTTTTTCAACCCAAATACATAATTGATATATGAGATTGATTTACCCATGATAGCAGCCAGAACAAAACGATTATCCAAGCTCCACACGATCATATTAACACCACGGGGAGTTGGAAGAATTCTTTGGCGTGGACCTCCTCTAGGAGGCTGTGGTGGCATTGGTGGTGGTGGGACTTTCAGATGATATGCTTTCTGCCAGCGTCCACTCTTTCCCTAAAATGAAACACACCATAAACTAGGTAATAGTATATCTACTTACAACCAGAGTAAACTTTTTTATGAGATATCCATGTAACGGAAAAGCTCACATGTGATCTACGAAGTCGAAGCATCCATATAATTGCACTGCCATCACGAGAGCATGTGACAATGTTGTCATGAGTAAACCTAATTAAAAAAACAAGCACAATAACCAAAACAGTAGATCGGAGTGCTATGTTACAAGGACTAAAGACCAAACAAGACCTGAACACGCACCATGAGTTTTTGAATTTTGGAATATTTTCTTCCTTTGAAGAGTCGGAGACTGAATACCTCGATATCAAAGAAGAGCCACTGCATCATCACTAAAGAGTCAGATACTAAATGATAAGCATGGATGAGAATGCTACATATATTCAGGCTAACAAACCTGAATTGCACATAATTTACATCGTTCTCATGCCCCGCTAATACATCTATCTCATAATTAGGATTTTCTGAGTCATCTGCATTGGATTTACATGCATTCCAAACCTACAAATCACTTCGTCCTGTTAGGGCAGAATATATCTATGTTGAAACTTGACAGACATACAAAGAGTGTTGAGAATACACGCAAACACACATGCAGAGGTGGAGAGAAATCATCAGCCATCTTAGAGAAATCCAGGGTTGAGTTAGTCATTTAATGAAAGCTGAAGAAGGTGCTTGTGAATTTATGAGTGTGTCTGTAATAAAATACTATGTATATATTGCACACACCTTTGTATAAAATAAAATAAAATAAAATAAAATAAAATAAAATAAAATAAAATAAAATAAAATAAAATAAAATAAAATAAAATAAAATAAAATAAAATAAAATAAAATAAAATAAAATAAAATAAAATAAAATAAAATAAAATAAAATAAAATAAAATAAAATAAAATAAAATAAAATAAAATAAAATAAAATAAAATAAAATAAAATAAAATAAAATAAAATAAAATAAAATAAAATAAAATAAAATAAAATAAAATAAAATAAAATAAAATAAAATAAAATAAAATAAAATAAAATAAAATAAAATAAAATAAAATAAAATAAAATAAAATAAAATAAAACAAAACAAAACAAAACAAAACAAAACAAAACAAAACAAAACAAAACAAAACAAAACAAAACAAAACAAAACAAAACAAAACAAAACAAAACAAAACAAAACAAAACAAAACAAAACAAAACAAAACAAAACAAAACAAAACAAAACAAAACAAAACAAAACAAAACAAAACAAAACAAAACAAAATAAAATAAAATAAAATAAAATAAAATAAAATAAAATAAAATAAAATAAAATAAAATAAAATAAAATAAAATAAAATAAAATAAAATAATAAGAAACTTCTGATTTGTGACTACTTCTGTGGTCTAAGACTGTGGAGGCTAGGACAACTGCCCTACACCAAATTCTAGCTACACTACAATATCAATACAAAGTCCCCCTCAAGTTAAGAGCATCATATGCTCCATGCTTATTACAAACATTTTCAACTCAATCCTCTTTACACAATGCTTTACTTTTACATTGACTACTTGACTTGACATATGAAAACTTGAACTTGATGTGAGCACTGAAGGCAAATACATAGTTAAAGACCTAAACTAAAACATTTAAACTTAAAACAACTTATAATTAAAATTCTGAACTTGCAACTTGACTTTAACTTGATTTAACATAGCATTAAGTTATACTTGATTCAAATGAATTTTAACTTTAACTTGACCTATAAACTATAACTAAACTCAGACTTACTTACAGCTTGAACTTTGAATTTTTAACTTGAACTAAACTTTGAAAGTGAACTTTGAGTGTAAAACTTATGAATTTATCTTTGATTTAGAATTTGAACCAAATTTCTCCATACATTGTCGACATTATCGTGCTCAGTTCCTGACATTAGTGAGACTTGGGAGCAAAGACAGTACGAAAGTACAAGGATAAAGTATCTAACAAATACGACCCTGGGTGTGAACAAAGAAAAACAAGGGAAAGCTGTATGAACCTATGAACAATGAAGTACAAATAAACAATCAGAAAATATGATCAATGAGTATGGTAATTATTTGAATCGTGTTTATTCATTTGCAGGTTATCAATCTTGTAATGAACATGAGAATAACGAATATTTCAATTCATTACCTTCTCATGATATATCATATGTAGGTGGGGAATAACCTATGATGATGATGATGATGGTATTGATGGTTTTAGAATTTTATCTCATTTTTCTTTCTTAATTCAATCATAATAAGGTTACACGAAGGACATCTAGAGTAAAATTTGAACTAAATTTTTCATGACTTTAGTGTCAGAAAACTTAGCTCTATAATTTAAATAGCACTACAAATTTCATGCAACACCATATTCCTCCCCCACGCCTATTATCAACACCATATTGCTCCACCGGTGCTAATTCTTGGGCACCGCGGTTTCATCTTCCATCTCCATTCCATTGGGGGGGGGATAGTAGGGGATCTTTGTTCTGTTTTAAGGTTATTTTTGTTCTTCAATTTTTCTCTTTTTGTTTTTGTGTTACTTCGCCTTTCTAATTCTTTGCAGAAATAAATAAAGCTTTTTTTCTCATACGATGTTGAACAATATAGACTTGTTTTATGTTCAGTTTAGTGTGTTTTCCAATTTATCATGTAAAGTTGTAGTTTTAGTTTTAGAAAATTTGTGGAAGTTATATGTGTGTTTAAAAATTTATAAAACACACATACCTGTATAGCTATTGATAAAACCATCAATACCATCATTATCATCATGTAACAAACGCGCGTTTAAAAATTTAAAATTATATTCATATTTGTATAGCCGATTGTACCCCAGTTTTTATAAAACATACATATACCTTGTACCTGTATCCAAACTCGGTATAAGCAGCATCTGTGCAACATAGATAGATATTCCTAAACAACATCTTTTCTCTTTTTGTTTTTTGATGCTTCGCTCTTATTATTTTTTGTAGTAATAAATGCACCTTGTTTTGGGACAAGTATATAATTTTGAACGATTTGGGCTTGTTTATATTGAATTTGGTATGTTTTCCCATTTATCATGTACAATTTTAGTTTTTGCTTTAGGGAAATTTGTGAAATTTATGTGGGTGTGTGTGTTTTATGTGTATTTATATAAACTTATAGCCCGTATGAGTACACCACCTGTACGGCTGTACCTACGCACGCGTATATATATGCGAGTGTGTGTGTGTGTGTTCTTGAAGAATGAAAAAGTGACTAAATATACAACTTTATTAACAAAGGCTGGTTACCCGTGCAAGAGAGTCTGAACTTCCAGTAACAAAAAAGGTTCCACTGGCATTGAATGCACAGCAGAAGATCTGATGGCTTTGTAAAAGAGTGCTTGATCCTACAACCAAATAGCAGATTCTCAAGTAAACTTCCTACCGAAGTCAAGCAACTCTAAAATCTAAATGGCCATCTAAAAAACATCATACCAGCAACTAATTCTGGGGGTTTTGGAACATACAGCCGTGGACTAAACTGAGAATGCCTAGCATCCCAAATTCGGCATGTTCCATCATCAGATGACCTGCAGTGCCAGGAGTAGGGTAATCACATAGAGAAGTGAAGATTTAAGAGCTGAACCAGAAATGTAACATGTTAGAGACTAGGGTTCAAGAACTAGTGCCAATTTGATCCTTGCAGTTCATGAAGGTTAAACCATAAAGTCTTGAACTCATTCACATCACCAGTTAGCCAGAACTAAGTCAGAAAACATTATGCACGGCATCTCACTTAGAGCCTTCTGTACTCCTTAATTTTCTCAGACCACGGATATTGGAAGGTAATGAAAGATCAATAGAAATTATAGCATGCATATACATATATCATATGTGTGTTTGTACCAGTACATTTTGTCAAAGAATATTCTAAATAATTCTTTTTAAATGAAAATAGCTTACGATAAGAGCTGATACACAGAACCATGTCTTGGACTAAATGCAATAGCAGTCACAGCTGCAGAATGCCCCCGCAACACAGAAATAGGCAACCCGTCAGGTAAGCGCCACTGCCACGAGAAAGTAATAATGCTTACACGTTTATGGATAACAGATATGCATCATAAAGGCTAACTTAAACATAAGCATATTACAACTCGGATGATATAGTCATTTGAAGCAGATGCCACCAAAGTGTTGTTGAAGTTGACAGCCAGGTCTGTAATGTCACCCTTGAAGTAAAATACATAGCATGTCAACTCAAATGCAAACATTAAGAAAATAAACAGATTCAGCAATGAGCAATCGTCTTACTTCATGTCCTCGGCAGCTGGCCAAGCAATATGCAGTTTCCATTGACCAGATTTTTACAAGACGATCATCTGAACCAGTGATAACATATCTCCCAGATCGATCAAAAATTGCTGCAGCAAAAAAAAGTAGTTTCGTAACTGTTGAAGGCTATAAGATCATTTAACATATAGTAGACCAAGATGACATGGACTGATCATCGAGGGTGTAAAAAAACATAAGGGTGGCGTGTGGGGCTCCATGAGTAAATGGGTCATGACACTAAAGAGTGGAAAATGAAGATATAAGTGGATGACCTCAGGAGACTTTCTACTGGTTAATCCCCATGCATTTGGGGTCTGTGAATGGAATTCCTAGGAAACCGTAATCATGATTTTCAGAATAGAGGATGAATTTTAGATAGTGATATTTTGAAAATTTTGCAAGCACTCTGCATGAACATGGAAACAATAGTACATTCTTGGGAAAAGTTATCTGCTTAAGCGTATCTAAAAACAATCTTAAAAGAGAGAATATTTTGAGACTACAATATAGAACATTCTAGAAGCATCCTCCTCAATAGAGACCATTTTCCTCTTTCTTTTAGTTCAGGAAAGAAAATGACCACTTAATGTGCCTGAAGCCCAGAGGAAGAGCAAGTAAGCAGCTGCAAATTTAATCCTTGAGACAATTACATTTTAGAAGAAAAATCTGAAACATAAATAGTAAATTGAAACATTATAGATTTGGACAGAATCGTCAGATTACTAACAAATACAACATTGGCTTGCTTCTATACCAGTAGCAAAAGGAATTCAAAATTTAAATAGGTCCCATGATCATAGGTTGCGGGTTAATAAACATAACTAGAAAACTATGAATCATAAGTGACCTTACCACAATAAACAGCATTACGGTGTCCTCGGACCTTTTTAATATTTTCCATCTTCTGCACCATCGTAGATGGTTTTGCAATGGCATAACATGCAGCACGGTTAGATGGTGCACGGTGGTGTCTAGCAAAGCCACCGCCAATTTCTCTCAAAGCTAGTCCACGCACTTGATCTGCTTGCATGTGTGGCCAACGTAGGTGGCGTGGAGGGTGTGCCCTATCATCATTCATCTTATTTTGATCACCTGGGGGAGGTAGAAAATAGGGTATATTAAACTTTTCAAGGATAATTCATCATGTAAACATGATAACTAATACAAAAAATCATAAAATTAAGATTGCATACTGCTCAGCAGTGAAAAGGCATGGGTTCCCAAGAGCGTTGGAACAGTTGTAGCATTGATAGTGTTCCCACCAACTGAATCACATGAAGGAACTGATGCACTCAACAGCAGTTGCTTCAAAAGCTTCACTAAGTGATCCTTTTCAACATGAGGATATCTACAAATCCGTGAACATATATCATCCATTAAGTGTACAACACAAAGATATTTACGTGTTTACTTGGTATAAAAAGTGAAGAAATGCAAATTAATATGTACATCCATAACCCAGAGTTAACAGCATGTCAGCATTATTATTTATTAAAATTGGAGGAATAGATCCATACACCACTCCTTCCAGTGATGTCATCAATTAAGACTTTAGTACCGTCTTGTTGAACCAGGACCAGAAATGCGAATTAAACTATACAAGAATGGGCACACAGTTTTTCTCTTCATTTTTTCCTTGATAACATTTGAAAGCTATACATGCTGAGGGGTATAATTGTGGCAGATTACCTGTCCACCAGCTTACTATAGCTTAATGGAAAGGACATCCCATCATCATTTTCATCCCCACTCTGTTTGCCACTCCTTGAATACCATGCATGGTATCTTCGCGGTAAAAGTTGATTTTCCAGAAGTTCATTCCAAAACTGTCCATAAGTTTTGTGGCACGGCCCCATTGATAAGAAATGCATAATTAAAAAATAGACCTCCCCCATGTCAATATCAATACCGGACTCGGTTGTTTTTATTTGTGGATCTAAAGAATGGGACTTTTCTTTTGCCTTGCTCGACGATTTCATATTCCCAGCAGGTGAATCACAGGGGAGAATGCCCTTCCTAAAATGCATTTAACTAGCCAGACCTAAAAGCAACAATATAAAATCATATATCAACAAACCATCAGAAACAAAACAGATAAGATGGAAAGAGTAATCGATTGTTAAGGTGAAAAGAATTATAACCATGAGTCTATTCTAACCAATAAATAGAAGTCAAAATGATCTTGTATCTTTATCAGGCTATATTGCTACTCAGGGCAGAGAAAGAGCACTGGGCCGGTACAAAGAACATTTTTGGGTAAAAATTTACACAAAACTTTTTGCCTTGAAAATACAGACATTTTTTAAATTTGGGGTGGGCCGGGGCCTAGGTTGGCCCCGCTAGCTACGCCCCTGCTGCTACTGAAGGTATGTCCAGTATCAGCAATTTTTTGTTGATACTGCTTGATAGACCGACTATCCAAGATCAAGAAACTAATACGGAGAGGTAGGCTGATGTAGATGCCTTTGTGGGCAGTACTGATCAACAGTGTCGTGCACCGTATATGGACCCGGAACTCCGGAAGCCCACACAAAGAGCATGGGGGCACAGCAAGAGTGGCTGATTGGGTATGCCAAACTGCCATGGCTGATTTGTGGGCCAAGCAAAGCAGACTTAATTATATTATCCTTGTTATTTCCTATTTTCAGATTTAGTAAGATTAGAAATCTATCAGTTCTTAGCTTTCCTTTTATTTTCAGGACTCTTATAATAGCTACATAAGAGTCATCATTTTGAATAAAAGACTTATGGAAGAAATAATTCTTGGGCGTCTTAAAAAATTTCATCCCTCTATTCCCTATTATGCTTCCGTTCTCTCGTTCTCGACCTTGGACGAGATCTTGTACGAGCACTCTTAACATAGGTTTGTAGGATGTTAGACACTTAGACTATTAATTCCTTAAATGATAGGGTTCAACTTAAATCGGATATAGTTATCAACTTGGTAAATGGTCAGATGGGAAAATCTATTTGCTTTGTTGATTTGTTTTCTTGAAGGTAAATGTTTCTTTCGATAAGAAGGTATGAGATAGATGATCTATTTAATCGAACACATTAAATATTCAGAGTCGCTATTGAGCAATCAGACTTGAAGTCTTGAACAATCATTCATTACACTCTACTTGGCCTGCTTAGATCACAAAACTTAAATTCTTAACTGATACAGAACTATTACATCATTTACATGTTTGAATGAGCTAAACGAACAATCAGGGTGTGTTTGGTTGTTTGACCAAAAGGTGGGCACCAAAAAAGATGTATCTTCCCACAGTCACTTCCTCAATGGCTTATAACTGATCCGTAAAGTTTTATAGGCTGATATTGGTCCGAACAAACGCACAATAATTCAAAATACTCATAAGTAGTCCCTGCAGCTACATTGTGATAAGTCTTATGCGAATCTGATAAGTGCATGAAACTTTCTGTTGTTTACTATATCTTCCTATTTCTAGAATACTATTCAAAATAATACTAGTACTAACTTGGCACCCACCAAATTCTATGGAGGAAAGTTCAGCCTAAAGTCCCACTATGAAGTGATAGAGAAAGGAATAGCAATTCATGATATGTTTTTTCAATGGAAACCCTAATTACAGTACTTCCAGTAATAATTAAAATTGCCACAAAAGATTGCATTCACAACTAAATGCCGTTAAATCCTAGCTCAAGTAGCAAAGGATTCAGGGAAGCAACTTACATGAAATCACTAACCGATGCAGAAACCGGAGTATGAAATTTTACCTAGAAAACAACGGATATAACATCAATGAGCTGATAGCTCCTATTTTTTCAGTCGAGGCGGGCGTTATTAACCAGATGGGGAATAACCGGAAACTCTGAACTCTACTACAACATTTCTTGACCCAGTGCACCCCATAACCGACCGTTACCTGCACTCAAACACAAATCCAGCAAATTCCAAATCATCCACAAAGTAACACTACGACATGACACAGAAAAATACAAAACGCATAACAGAGTTACCCAAACAAGGCCTAATTTAAGATCCACTTACCTGCCGCGCGCAACGGACAAAAACAAAAACGCATTTCTCATGCATGCACTTCGGCACTGCAAGAATTGAGAGCTGCAATTCGCGCCTGGGGGAGATAACGTCGCCTCTGAATTGTCGGGTGGATTCTCCGGCGAAGTCTGAGTGGATATGGTAATGGACAATGGTGAAGAATTGTAGAAATGTCTTATATCTTTCCAAAGACGAAGCAAAGAGGATATATGGTATGATTGATCAGAATTTGCTCGCAAGAAATCTGAAGGGGTTTAGGTATGGTGGATGGAACTCTGGGTTCTTATGGAGTGATGAAACTATGCTACGGAGTAGTAATCTTCGGCTTTGGTAGAGCAGATAGAGAAGGAAGAGAGGAGGTGGAGTTGGAGGTTGAGTTAAATGTTTATACGTATTTTATATCTTTCGTTAAGCCCCACTATTTGGAAAAGTTTTTTTAAGGATGAAATAGTAAATTCCTTGCATTTTTTATTTTATTTAAGTATATACAAGAACCTTCTAAAATTTGTCTCCAATTCTAATGTTATGTTTGCTATTGCTACATTTTTAAATGATTTTGTACAATGATTTTTGAGAAACAGATGAATAATAAAAGTTGGGAGTGTTTTAGAATAAAAGTGATTGAAGTGAAAAAGTTAGGGTATGTTCATATAAGGGATATTTTCCAGTTTTTCAGAAAAGTAGAAAATTGGAAAAAGGAAAACAGAAAACGTGTTTATAAAAAAAATTGCTGAAAAATTGGATTAAGGAATACAAAAATTGTATTTATAAATCGTTTTCCAAAACAAAAAATGAGATACGTCTCCGTTTTCTTTAATTAATTGGAGAATGACTTTTACTAGTTTTCCAAATTTGGAAAACGCATATGTTGCAGTACCGGTGCAATAAATTTGCATACTTACGCCTAGTGTTAGATCCGACCTCACTCCGGTGTCAGTTCCAGTCTAGTCTGGTCAACGGCCTGATGGTCTTTATCTGGCCTAGACAATGACCCGACGGTCCGTTCATTGACCCGACGGCCCATGTTCGGTCCAGTTGAAGGCCGAGCAATCCCGACACCATCCAATCGATGGCCCGACAGTCCCGATCCGGTCGACGATCCACCCGTCTCTGTCTGGTAGGGTCCGTGACCCAGAAATCCCTGTCTGGTCCAGTCCACTACTCGGCGACCCCTGTCTAGTCCAGTCCATGACCCATCGGTTCGGTCCATGACCCGATGGTCCCTGTTCGATCCAATCCATGACCAGGCGATACTTATTCGATCAGATCTACGGCGGAGCATTTCAATGAGGAGTAGGATCAACTTGGTGCATGTTTTAATGTGTTGGTCCGGTGTGAACTTGACGTGCACACTAATCAATTTGAACTTCCAGAAAAATATAATTTCAATGATAAGAAACATTTCAATCAAGAGTAAGTTCAACCTGGTGCATGATTTTATTTATTTATTTCTCTCGATCTCTCGTTAATGAATGCGTATGCAACTGTATGTAATAAAAAAATGCAAAGTCTACACCATAACATAATGTATCTTACCATTTTTTACATGATCCTAAAAACTGGATATGTGAAAAGAATATTGTCAAAATTTCATTCCCTTTTAGTTTGCAGCTTCCAAGACTCGAGAATATTTATCGCATACATCTATGTGAAATGCTTGGCCTTCTTCTCATGCTTCATTTTGTGATGTCAAACAACAAAAATGCCTTGGAGATGCAATCCAAAACGCACATAAAGAACAAGGGCAAACAAATATGGCCACATATCAACAACTAATGATGTTGCTCTGAACACTGAGGAGTCGGTTGTTAGCCCGAACCCAAATGGAAATAGTGGATCATACTGCGAGTCACCCACACGAATTGGGAGTTGACTCATAGTTTTAAACCGTGTTCTTAAAAGTTGACCAGTAAAACCGAAGTCACCAAAGAGACATCTTGACCTTCTGTACCAGGTAACCAAGCTGCCACAAGTGCATCAAGCACTTGTTTGATGGTAGCACTTTTAGGACGGATGCTTTGACTGAGATTGTTTCAATGCTTATCAAAGTATTTGGGAAACCATTTACTTTGGAGAAAGTGAAAAAAAATCATTTCAATGAGGAGTAGGTTCAACTTCGTGCATGTTTTGATGTGTTGGTCCTGTGTGAAACTTGATGTGCGCACTAATCATTTTGAACTTCAGGAAAAATATAATTTGAATGATAACAATCATTTCAATGAGTAGGTTCAACTTAATGCATGTTTTTATTACAAACATAATTTATTTAGGAAAAAGGGTCAAATAAGCTCATCTACAATTATGAATCGGTCATCTAAACCCATGAACTAAAAAAACATCGTATAAACCCGTTTACTCTCAAAAATGGTCAAATAAGTCAATTTTGGACTGTTGTTTAAATTGCCCCGTTTTGTTCGTCCAGCTTCTTCTTCACCTTATTTTTTGTATACATCCTAAAATAATTACTCTCTATTAATTATCTTATAAATACGGACGAATCCACCTTGACCAAGCTTAAATGTTGGCAAGGGTGAATTGCATATACGCTGCCCCTCCAATATACTCGTTTTATGAAATCAACCCACCTGACTTTTGTTTCCTCTGCTTTAAAATGACGAAAGCAACAATCACCAAGAACAACGTAAATGCAATTGGTTCTACAATTTAAACAACAGTCCAAAACCTACTCTTCCCATCTCTACATGCACAAGAAATTGGACCGGATGAGTTGGGCTACGAGAAGGGATTTCCCGGTCAGTGGTCTTCATCACCGACTCGGCGGATTGCAGAGGACTTTGCTCCTCCCTTGTCTGACGACCAAGCGCCGCGCAACACAGTGATAAGAGAAGACCTCCCGCTTCCATGGGACGAATTGAAAGACGATAGATCGAGAAAGAAAGAGACAAGTTCAAATGGTGTGAAATAATCGGAATGTTATTAGTTTTTCTTTGTTGGGGCAACAATTTTCAAATGGAATTATTTATTAGACACACTTGAACAAACATCTTGTTGTTCTAATTGTTTTTTGCCTATAATTCAAATGCCAGAAAATGTATTTTTTACCCAGAAAGTCAACCACCAAAATCAGTAAGACAAATGCCGGAGTTGTCATAATTTTATTAAAGAGTGATAGAATACAGAGATGGGGACCCAACCAATACTTCTCACACGAAAAACAAAATTAATGAGAAGAGAAAATGGCAGAAAATGTGTACTTCATAGGTTCTTACTTGTTATGATCTATATATGAGGAAGTTTTCTACAAATACAAACATTCAAGAGGCTGTAATCCGAAGATGAAAAATGCTTAGTTCAAAGTGAGAGGATAGTCAAAGAGAAGGAAGAATTTGGAAATGCTTTTATAGACAAGTTATCAGCTTCTTAAGCTTGCCCCGCCCAAAACAAATTCATCTTTGATTTCTTAATCCTATTCCGAATTGGCATTGCCTATCCCACTTTCGCCCCGCCTAGAAACTAGGCCTAAGCCTTATTCAGGATCCAAAAGCTAAAAGAGGCCTCAAACAAACATATTTTGATTTTTTACTTTGACTTTGGAAAATAATTCGACATTTATTGTCCAATAAAGAGCAGTATGGGGTCCAACTTATGTTTCATTTTTTTGTTGAAATACATATACAAAGAGTTGTAGAGATTAGATTTTTACTTGATCAAGAAAGTTCACTCGAACAATTGGACACCGAGTTTGCTGAATCGAGAAAGCTGAATTGAGGAGCTCCAAAATCCGGAGGAGGAACCGTGCGTATGAGTTATGAAAGTTGTGTCGCAAGAGAGAGTTAGGTTATATGGAGTATTTACTATAGATATGAAGGTGCAGATGATTAAGGTGCGGATAATTTGGCAATCACCGTCTGGTCCGGTCAATGACCCGATGGTCCCTATCCTGTCTAGTCAAACACCCGGTGGTCCCTGTCTAGTCTGATCAACAACCCTATGGTCCCCATCGTATCAGGCAAATAATCGGATATTTTGTACTTTTAGGGTAGTGTTTTGTATTGTACATTAGTTAAACTCTTTGAGGGGTTGGTTCTTACTCTCTGTATTGCACTTTTAATGTATGTTTTGGCTAGCTTTGTAAAGTTGAATGTATCTTTTGATTTATGAGTATAGGCATATCGTGAGATATATGGTATATGCCGAATTGGAGTCCGAGTGAAGTTCTTTATGAGAGTAAAGTTGGTCATTTGAGTTGAGAAAAATCTGAGAGAATCCACAAAAGAAAAATTCAGACTTGAATAATGCCCGCTAATACAATACAAGATCTTAATAACAAATTGTTGGAGTACAAAAAACAAGATGTTATTGATGCACAAACGGGAGAAATACATGTGAATACAAATACATACTAATACATTGGAATACCATTTCTACCAAATGTTATTGATGCACAAATGTCATCCCTCAATTTGTTCATTGCATCTTCACCGTGATGTGTTTGCACATCATTGCAGTCGTCTGTTTCTGAATTGTTACCCAATTGACCTTCGTTTTGCTCCGCTTCAAGAAAATCATCATCCATCTGGTCATTCTTTCGAATAAAATTGTGAATAGCCATGGTTGCGGGTACAAGGGAGATTTGATCAGTCCAACTAATAATGACTGACATGTAATCCATTATTTGAAATTTCTTTTTACACACTCCAAAGGGCCTTTCAATGACCGAACACAATGATGAATGCACATGATTAAATACTTCAAAGTGATTACTATAAGATGATGACCTCTTAAAATTGGGGATGTGGTACTTTTTCCATTTATACGAACATAAGAATCTAGTGATATTCGGATATCCTGCATCCACTATGTAATATTTACCTAGAAATATATATATATATATATATATATATATATATATATATATATATATATATTTGGGTAAAAATCCAATTAATAAATTAAAATATCAAAATAATTAGACACATATTTTCAAGAAATAATTCATACCTCTAAGAGGTAGAGGAATTTCTCATAGAGTTGAGTAGAATATTCGAGTGTCATGCGCGCTTCCTTCCCATCTGGGCAAAACAAAAGTGAAGCACATAACAAAGTCACATGTCACCATCACATTTTGCGAATGTTTTCCCCTAGGGAAAACGGTTTTGAGAGAACATCTCCTATTAAAAAGAACATCTCTTATTATTACGCTTTTGAGAACCAGTTTGTTCGGTGTTGTTCCCATTAATGGTGATATCATTGTCGAATTCCTGGAAGATCTCCTGAGTTTATTCAAAAGTATCTTCTTTCTCATCGTGGAAGTGTGGCGTTAAAATACCAGAAATAGGAGTCCATGCATCTCCTTCCGTTCCCACGACATCTCCAAACGAAATCTCCTATTGTTACACCAAAAGGAATCCGCATAATCTGAATTTTGACAACTCAAGATGACTATGCAATATAGAATTATTGTTTTTAAGAATCTAGACAACATATATACAAAAGAAAACAAAACATTGAGGAATACATGATATAAAAATATTAAATTAAAGACCTGAGTTTTTCAGATCCAATATCCATCATCAGCATCAGTAGTTTGTTTAACATGACCCCAACCTAATCCCCTCTCACCTTTGACTAGTGCCATCCATTGACCCCATTCTTTTTTTAATGAATCCTAACGATTTTTTAATTCCCCCTATTACAGGACTTCCCAGTGGCTTCATAAAACTTTTTACTTGCATTATACCAACTTGTTTTGTTAAAATGTGTATCAAGCCTATTTCCCGCTTCTAGCTCTCCAACACATACCCTAATAAATTCCCTAGTATCTTTTAATGGGGTGTGGCCTGCATGTGGGATGAAGCAGCGAAAAGAAGGGATGTGGGCAGTGGGTAATAAAGGAAAATACGAAAAGATGAGAAAACGCCACCCATGAAACGTTGGGTTCCGTAGCTTTTGGTAATTTGGCTGTTTGGAATAAAAAGCCAAATGAAAAAGGAAAAATTCACATGAATAATCCCAACTATCACCATTCTTCCAATATTAATCCGAAATAGTGGTAATTCCAATATAATCTCAACTATATTGGTAACCTTCTTACATTAAGTCGGTGACCGCCATATACCTATCCAACAGGTCGCCTGTACATGTGTCAATTTTTCATTCGTTTTCATATGTTTTTAAATTTTCTTTTTAATTTTTATCTTCTTTCCTTTATTTCGCAGGGCTTGGCCTCTTCTTCTTTGTTGAGTGTCGAGGGTTGCCAACTAAAATACTAGGAAGATGGCCGGCTGCCGGCAATGAAAAAAAAATGATGAAGGGGTTCCATGGCTTCATCCTCATCTATCTTTCTTCAAGATCCTTCATTCCATCCTACCCATCGTGTTTCTGAGTTCCTTTTCGTCCTTCCTTGAGCCGCTGGGCATCCAATAGTTTTCTATCAAATGGAAAAATCAAGAAGATGGAGAGGTAGCTAGCGTCAGATACAGAGAGAAGGAACAACGGATGGATTCCATCCCATCTAAGCCGCACCGAAGTTCCGTCCCACCCTGCTACTACCGGCGTCGCTCCAATGAAGAAAAAGATAGGAGAGCGAGGGAAGCTAGATGTGCGGAAGAATTGGGCATTAACCAGTTCTCGATAAATCTTAAATTGGTTCTTAGTCGTCTTCTCCATAGCCATCGTCTCATTAGCTTGGTTCCAGCCATGCGCAATGCTTAGTCCTGCCGGAAGAGAAAGCCTCCGCTTGGCTGTTCATTAATTTTGTTTTTTTCTTTGTTTTTACCGGTTATGCAGGTTCATGGTCACCTGAGATCAATGATAGAAGACCATCACTGAACTTCAGATTATTATCAAATTACACATAAGTAGGATTAATATCGGAAGAACCATAATAGTTGGGATTATTTATGTGAATTTTTCCAATGAAAAAGCTATTTAACCAAACACTTTGTTAGCTGATTGATCTGGTCAAAATGCCAAATATTAGTCAAATCAGCCAAAAATTGGTTGATAGGCTGCTAACCAAACACCCCCAAAGACTATTCAATAAAAGAAGCCAGAAGGAGATACAACTTGGCAACTAACTTCCTATTCCGATGGAGAAGGAATAACAGTCTGGGGGTGAGTTACATGAGTTGAGGGAGTTATGATGTTACTGATATATAAAGATGGTTTAAGTGATATATATTTAAGTGGGATTGTAGAGGAGGACATTCTTCAATAGCAAACTAATATACATAATTATTATTGTTGTCAATTACAGAGTATTTGATTACATATATCCATATTCTTAAATTCTTGTACATCTCTATATAAATTCTTGCCATTGTTCATAAGCTCTTGTGTGATCCCGCATATCATATCAATTGTTTTAGATTAGTAATTGTTTGCTTAAACACTTGTACAATTACAAAAATATTTAAACAACAATAAGGAAATGTTACATAAATATCCTAGTATTCGAAACTCCCGCTTCCTTTGTCGGTAGTTGTTTCCTGATGGGCGGTGCTATGTCACTACTACATTTAACGACCTTTTGTAACAGTCAAAATCGTTACATTATGTCCAAAAGTCTGTTACATTCTATTAAATGTAACAGTTTTGTGCCGTTACATTCGCTCGCGTTACCTTTTCCCTATTGTAACGGTACGTAACACTTTTTAAAACCAATTGTAACACTTTTTGAAAGCAAACCAAAAGTGTTACCACTGCCAGTACCACCAAATGTAACATTGTTTACTTGGCCAAATGTAACACTTGAGCAAAAATTGTAACAAATATTAGATTTATAATCTAATATAACATTTACTCTATGCGAAGTATGTGTATATTTAACTTTAATGATTTGCACTTAAATTAGAAAAAGGATTAAAAAAATAATATATTTATATATAACTAACGAATATCACATTTAATACATTTAAAGTACATTGCAAACATGTATCTATCAACTCTAAAGGGGGTGTATTCATTCAAGACATTCTAAGACATTTTGTAAATCCCAAAATGTCCAGGTGTATTCATGTTGGACTAAGACATGGATTTTCATTTAAGACTTGGACATATCCGGACTCTACACACCCAAATACAAAGGCAAATCCCATTTTCAAGTCTCATCCCCAAGGGTGAGATTTGTAATCCATCAACGTGAGACGCGGAGGAGAAAAGTCGCAGCAGTTGGGTCGCAGCAGCGAAGGGGGTGTATTCCTCTGTGGGAAACTTCTCTGTTGCAGCCATTAGGTCACCGGAGTCGCCGGATACATTCTCCCCTTGCTTCGATTTCTTCCCCATCTGGATGAATCCTTAACTCCGCCGGAAAAAGATCGCCGGAATCTTTTATGGTGTGGTCTGCAAACTCATTGAATCCCTGAAATAAAGCTTCAATCTTGGAGCTTCAAGTCTGCACCCTTAAGCTATAGGAACATAAATATACAGGATGTCCGAGTGAGTAATGGTGGCGGGGTTGATATCTGACCTAGGATTGTGAGGAGGGTCAGTGGATAAATGTTGAGAGGTGTGATTATTAGATAAAGGAGTATAGGTGGAATTAGATAAGTGGGAGGTTGGGGCGGTGGGTTGTGTGATGCACTGAGACATGATATTGGATGATGATTGCAGGTATGGATTCGGCTACCAGGAAGCTCACTTGGTCCATTTTTGTCTCCATATGTCTTACTTCAAATTCCATACAATCTTGAGAAGTCTATATAAGTCTCATATTGTCACAAATCTTTAAAAGTCTAAATAAGTCCAAAATGAATACACCCCCCTAAAATTACAAATTAACTATAAAAAATATACACATCATACAAAATCCTTAATCCTTATAAATTAAATAAACTGCTCATCATTTGAGGCATTTGATCCATGTCAATTTCTGAACCGGTTTTGTAAGGAGAGATCATCCACTATTTGGTTTCATTCTTTTCCTCCTTTTTCCCTCCCCATATATGCATCAATTCCTTATCTGCAAAGCAAAAATTTCAAAATATTAGCATCTATAGAAATTTCTACATCAGTGTAGGGGTAGGTATGGATTGGGATCGAAGTCATCCAAACTCTTAAACTAAATGACTTGGAATCGGCATTCATGATATTCCAAGAATCTTAAAACATGGTTCAGAGTTTGTACACAACTATTTTCAAACTGTCAAACAAATACTACGATTCTCAAATATAAATGTGAAGAACATTCAACTAGGAAAAAAAACTCTGCAATGAGCTATTTGGAAAGATTTAGAAACTGTAAAATAGCATTCTAATAATATAAAAAAACAGTCTTAGCTTACATAAGAATTAACTTCGGATCATGGTTAAGAAATTGAAGACGCCTATTTATCCACTATGTGGCCTTTGATTCCTCAGAGCGATTATCATCACCGCGAATCCACTTCTCACATTTCACCTGCCCATAAACTTTATACGGTCCAGAAATCATAAACTTTGGTTTTATTGCCCATAAAGCACCGAGTTACAATGTGTTTGCCAAAATACAAATCAAGTACTCGCCGGTATTCTAATAGAGTATGTGCTTGTCAAACTTTGAGAGTGTTTGCGAAAGCTTTAAAAAAAGTGTTTTTAAGCTTTTGGCTTAAAAAAAGCTGAAGAGTGTTTTCAAATGACAGCTTCTGTTTAAATTAATCACTTAAAAGCAAAAATCTGGAAGCATGTGGAAGGATGCTTTAAACTGTTTTTCACGTTTTCTATCACACCAAAAAGTGCTTATTTTACCAAACACTACCAACTTTTAATTACTTTTTCAGAATCATTTTTTTTTCTCAAACACTATCAACTTTCACTAAGTATGTTCTCCAAAATCACTTAAGAAAATCACTTTTTTTAAATAGAAGCAATAGCAAACACTCTCTTTAAGTCGGTGAAAATTGAAATTCACTATTAGTGTAGTAATAAAAATATACACAAGGCAAAAATGATTCTTTTAACTTCCCTATAATTAAGCTTATTTATTGGTTTATGATTTAGAATGCATTAGAACTACCCAGAATAGGTCATTATGTGATAACAAAAACACATACAACAATAGCTGGATGATATTAACCCCAGAACCCCTAAAATCAAAAGTAAAATCATGTAAATCCACAACCATAGGCAGGCCAACACTCAAATAGTGAGTGTAACACCCCAATTTTTGTGAGTTAGTTATATGAGTTATATTACGATTGGATGAGTTAAATAAGTTACTTAGCTGGTAAATAATTTAATTCCTGAATAATATGATTTGTTATTTTGTCTTGTGTTATCATTTGTTTTTTTTTGTGGCAGATAACGTTGATGGTAAGCTCTAATACTTAATGTGAATAAATAAATAAATGGTATTTTAGATTTTATCAGTATATTATTGAAAGTAGAATGTTATATTTCAGTTGGGTTAGGGGCATTTGTTTTTGAAGACTTAGAGACCGAAATTAATTATATTGGCCTGAATCAATTTTATTTTAGCTGACTAGTAGATTCTAATAAATAAATAAATAAATAAAATCTCTCTGGACCAAAAGCCCAGATTTACACAACACACAAATAAAACCCTAAACCCTTAAACTTAGAAACGATCAATCTTTTACGCTCTGGCTGCCACTCTCTGCATCGCTATTTGCATAACTACTGTCTTCTTCATTCGGAAGTTTTCTACTCAGCTCGAAGTCGAATCTCATCTACCTCTTGTTTGGTAAGTTTAATTTTCAGCCTTCTAGGCATTTGCTACAGTGAGTTTAATAACCGATCAATGAGGGATTTTAGTAGCTAAGGAAGAAAATATTCTGGTTGTATTTGGATGATAAATGGTTTTACGCTTGTGATTTTAAATTTTCGTTTGAAACGGGGACTGTTTCGGCCGGACAAGTTTCACTGCTATGATCTGGTTCTTAGTTATATACTTTGGGCGTAAAGGATTAGGTTTCTTGAGTTTCAAACTTGGCAGAGTTCAAATTTTGTTTAAGCTATATTGATTTATATATATAACAATAATCCATCTGCTACATATTTTCTCACAATCAGAAAGAACTGATTTTAAATTTGAATGCTAACGTATTCCAAACCTGGTTTAATGATTTCTCTCAATCAGGAATATGAATGCCAAAGTATGACATGTTTCTCAATTCCGGTTTCTGAAGTTTCCAAACCTTGTTTATGATGTGTCTAAAAATTTGATTAGCATATTTTAGAAACTTTTCTGATTTGGTATCTAGCATCAGGTCTAAAAGAGTTGAGGATAATTAAATATTTGATTTTGAAGGGTTGTGTGTGTGACAACTTTGGAGTTGTTCTAGCATGAATTGTTCTCTTATATAAACAATTTTTTTAAAAAAATTTAATGAGCTGCTGCAACATGATTTTCGAAATTTGAAGATTTGTTTTAAAGTCGAAGATCACATTTTAATTTGTGCGTATAACAGTAGGAATCTATACTAAAAGTTTTAGCTATGTGCTTTTGAGTTAAGGATACGGCTAACTTTAGTTAATTATAATGTTAAATCTAAATAAAGATTTCAAGTAAGGGCTTACCGGAAGATGTTATCAAGGTGCCACACTTATTTGGATAATTTGAATTCAGCTTCTACAGGTAAGTTCACTACCACCTGTACATGTTTGTTCAACCAAATGCAAGAAAGAAGTCTGGTTGATTTTTAATAGATAACTTTAGACTATTTGCTATTATGTGAACTATGTGAATTATGTGATGAGTTATTTTATTAGCTAGATTAAGTTATGTTTATTATCTGGCATAGTCAAGATTTGTCAGTACGTTTGTTTTCAGATTTAATGATGTTTTTAGTCAAACGCCACCACAAAAAGAACTAATACTTAAAGTGAAAGATAATGTGATATGTACTCGGGAACAAGTTCCCTCAGATTAGCAGTTTTAGTTTTAGATAGTCCGATATGTTTAGTGGGTCGCTCCCCTGAGCTGTCGGATTGGCGCCTTTGAGTACATATCACGGGCCCACAGTTAAAATTAGCCACAAAGAGTTTTACAGAAAGTTTATGAGATCTCTTTCAGAAAGTTCTACAGAAAGTTGTTTTTATTTGAGATCTCTTTTAGAAAGTTTTACAGAGATGTTTTGAGAAGAAATTTTGAGATCTCTCCAGCAGTACTGAGAAATTATTTTAGAAAATATTTTCCTTTTGAGATCTCACTCAGAATGTATTTGAGAAGTTATATGTTAGTTATTTGTTCAGTGCATGCTTATAGCCTAAATTTATCTATTGACAAATTGGCATAGACTTCTAGATATTTTTGTGGATCCATAGTGACTTACTAAGCGTAAAGCTTATCAGTTTCCTTTCTTCGCATGTACAGATACTAAAGACAAGGTCAAGGCCTAGGAAGATGATGAGAGAGTGGAACGCGTGCCAAGATGAGTTAACGGGAACGACCTTGGCGGCTTCTAGCTAGCTATTATTATGTTTCAGTATTTCAGCTATTATAATAAAGAGTTTATTATTAATACCTTACTTTATTTAAGGTTTCAAGTTTGAGTAAATTCCTGGATCCAGGTGGTTATCACATTTGCTGGTGATAACTATATTTTATTGAGTTTTTATCAAGAGTTATATTTTAATTATATTTGAGATTTTATCAGGGTTATTTTCTTAAATAGACGGCCGTTAATTGTAGTTATTTTTAAAAGTAGTAAGTTAGTGTAACGATTCCTTTAACCCTGAGAGGGGCGTTACAAATTTGGTATCAGAGCCCAGGTTGTCCCGTAACTTCATTTGTCACCGTACACGGGCTCGTCATCTTCCAAGTAAGTACTTATTTATGTTAAAAGTCATTTAGGCTAGAACATGTTTGAGTGTTGTTGGTATTTGATAGATAGAAAAGTCAAGTAAGAGTAATGTGTACTCAACTCGTAAAACCTCTGTGTTACTACGAGTTATGCAGATTAAATTTTATTCGAGTGCATATATTGTTGAGTTAGGTCTTCTATTTCATATAGGAAGGACTAGGGTTGTTATCCAAAACACGATCGTTCTAGTCATACACCTCTCATAATTTCGTATTTGCAACCTTCCATTTTAGCTGCTAATGATTTTTCATAGCAAGTATTTCTCATACATAGAGGTTATTCATGATTAAGATCCAAGTTTAAAAAAAAAAGTGTCATATAGTCTTTATCTTCTCATGATTGAGTAAATGAATTATGTTACAACCAGTGCTATTCTAGCTATCTTTTATATAGCTTGTAGTTTATTCATGGCCTAAGTCTTGTTAGATATATTTTTAAATTAAGAGGAATAATAAAGAGTTTGTCTTATATTTTTTTTAAAGTATGTTATGTAATTGAGTTTACATGAGATTAAGAATTTCCGTAAGCATACAAAATTAGTTTGTTATGTATTTTTATTTATGTATTAAAATGAAATTATTTTTAAACCGCCCATGGTATTTACATTATCTCATTAAATTTTTGTAGGAAAAATAAAATTAAGGGAATTATAAGTTATAGCTTATTTTGTATGTGTAAAATGTTACGTGGAGCTTCACCTTGGATTTCGAAAGTTCTTAAGTAGTGGAGTTAAATTTTTTATCAACAGTTTTAGAAGCTCCATGATTTTCTAGAGTGTTGAGTGTCGGTATCTCATGTTTGGAATCTTGAGTTGCTGAGAGGGCCCCTCATCAATTTGATGGTTCCAATAGGAGATACCGGTGTTCGGACACCGCTTTAATATGATCAATGGTCAGATTATATGTTGTCTTTAAGTTGTCAATGCTTATTTTAAAATAAGTTTTAAAGTTTGATTTAATGCGTTTAGTGATTAACGATTAATCACATGAATGATATGAGAGTGATTTCTTCAAAAGTATTTTTAGAAGAATTTGAGTTTTAAAATGTCTCAAAGAAATCTTCAGTGTATTCTCAGCTTTTGGCACTCTAATTTAAACAGTGTTATACATTCTTTTTACCAAGGTTGTCCTCATATGATTTTTACCATTTGGTTACCAAAAATATATTGAGTGCCATCACTTAAATTTTCTTACTATGATCGGCCAATAAAGTCTATATACGTGATTCAAAAGTTTTTAATAGTATCCGATTCTTAGAAGTCAGATTAGAAGAGATAAGTAGAAGGATTAGATCAAACCAGTCTCTAGTAAATCACGAGTCTTAGAACCTGCTGCACACTACGATATGGGTATTTGTGAAGTTTGTTTCCATACAGTATGATCTAGAGTACGAAGAGTCCAATAGAATAAAGAATATGGTACCATGGAGCTCCCTTATAGCCATTATTATGTGCGAGTATTTGTAGACAGTATCCCAATGAGCTCGTGTTGGTACCTGGTATGCTCTTTGAGTAATAGAGGTATTGGTGAGAATAAAGGGTATAAAGAGTTTGGCACCTCAAACAATTCTTTTGTTATGAGTCATCAGCAACTCAAGGGATTGAACCCCAACAGTTGAGCAAATTATAAATTATATAATGTGATTCTTTTATGGAGTAAATTAGTGTCAGTCAAAGTCAAGAACATATGAAATCAGTAAAAAGGTCCTAGCTATGGTGTTATATTTTATTTTGAAAGATATCAGTGTAGATTCCTTGATGAGTTTATAATTTCTATTTGAAATCTAAAGGGAGAAAACATAAGAGTTTATGTTAAATAATATAAAACAGGTATTGATTTACTAGTATGTTGAGGATTTTATTTTTTTAAAATCCAAGTTAGTCTTGGGATAAGAGCTCATTCGATTTATTCAGCTTATATGATATGGTTGTTAATTATTTTTCACTCTTGTGAGAATTTATGTATTACGGTTTGACGACCTTATTATTTCATAAAGGTATGAAAACTTTACCACTATAAGAGAGCATTATTTGCAAAAGAAAATAGTTAGGAGATAAAAGTTTAGAAGAAATAACTATCGATTTCGAAGAGCTTAAAGAAAGTTTACAATTGAACTATTATTCTGGGTCGTGTAGACTACATTTTTTTTAATATATCACATTTCGATTAGTGAAGGGATGAAGGGTTTAATTGAGAAAAAAAAGTAGTACTTTCTTCAATTTTTCTACTGCTGAATAGGAAGCTAAGAGATTAGAATTATAAAGTATTAGTGAAACAAAAAAAAAATGCCTGTTGACAATTTTTTTTGTGTCAGGCATTTATGTGTTGGACAATGTCAGTTTTTGTTTAAAAAAAAAACATTTATGATATATTTTGTTTAAGAAAAATGAAAATTTGAAACTAAGCAAATAATTTTTTTTGATGTTGACATTTTAATGTCTACCCACTTACTGATTTTCTAGAGGTAGTCCAAGAAGATTTAGTTACAAAACTTATAATATTACTTATTCAGAAAAGACTCACCCACAAGAGATTTTCCTCTAGATATTAAGGCTATTAGTTTCAATTAGTAAATTGTGTTCAAGGATTGTAGGAGACCGATGGTCATCTAATTACGAATATTTATTTTGTTCAAGCTCAAATTTTAAGATAAAAGAAAATTATAATCATAGACTAGGTTCAGCTTTCTTGACTACTTCGGTATACTATCCAGTTAAGTTATAACTTGGGTTCAAGGGGTTTACGGCCATAATGAGGTTTTCATTTTTTACGCAAGGATACTTCAGAAATGCTTGGGCTTCAAGGAATTGAGTTTAGTAGTATAAATCTATTTAAAAAAAAAATGATAATGTTTAAGTCAAACTATAGTCAATTTTTTTAGCGGATGATTTTCTCATAAGCTAGATTAAAGTTCTCCCCATGCTGAGCAGTCTTGATGGCAGAGAGTATAAAAGTGTAACACACCAACAATATGATTTTCCTGAAATTATAAATGATGTTTTAGACCTGAGTGTCGTATGAGGCATGTGAAGAAAAGATTTCTCACACATACAACAATAAATTTATAAAACCATCCAATTATCAACAAAAAAAAAGGTCCAATTTTAGCAGTTTTTAGTGTTAGATAGAGTGTCCCTGTCATGGTCATTAAAAAACAGATTGTGAGATAGTAATAGAAGAAGAAAAAATAGAGTGGCGATATAACATAATTAAAACCATCAGGTGGACAGAAGGGGCAAAATGGTGAAAGAGATAACTCCATCCTTCCACTTACTTAATCCTATTGGAATTTTAAAAAACATGTCACATATTTGTCTTTTGTCTTTATTTGGTTATATCCAGACCAAAATGCCTTTGATATGTTGGTATCTATTGGTATCTAGTATCAAATCTAAAAAAAAAAGAACTCTTAAAACTGACAGAGAATGGAATACATTTTTTTATATATTATAATG
The DNA here is from genome assembly GCA_945859915.1 of Cuscuta epithymum. Classification (NCBI taxonomy): domain Eukaryota; kingdom Viridiplantae; phylum Streptophyta; class Magnoliopsida; order Solanales; family Convolvulaceae; genus Cuscuta; species Cuscuta epithymum. The sequence continues at coordinate 4,457,936 of CAMAPF010000084.1, forward strand.
CCAGAATGTCAACAATCAAGGATGAATTTTAGAAAGAGTACTATGCTCCAATTTAAAAGACAAATTGACCTATGTAAGCAAACCTACTGAATGTGATTCAGAGTTCATTTGTAGTAGTAAGGGGGTAAGTTTTTATGACGAGGTTAAAATATAGTATTATCTTTCTTTTTCATGATAATAAGCAAACAGGTCAAACTAATTCGTTTGTAAAGACTATGTTGTGAGCATGTGATTTTGTGCTGTAAAGCCATGAGAAATCAGGAGAAGTGGATTTAAATACTAAGAGTTTTCTTGGACTTCGTTTTGGTCATTATATGAAATAGTTGTGTGTTTTGCCAATTGTAGAAATTTGATCAGTTTAGTAATAAGAAGAAAAGTCAGTACAAACTAGCTTCTCGCATCTAAGTTATATATGCTCAAGAAATGAATTAAGGAAGTAATCTGGTGAAAGGTATAAAGCTATTACAGTTGTACTAAGGCCAAGCGAAGGGTCTAGGTTGAAATTGTGTGAGACTATATCAAGTTGTTCAAGTTTCGAGGACGAAACTTTTATAAGGTGAGAGGGGTTGTAACACCCCAATTTTTGTGAGTTAGTTATATGAGTTATATTACGATTGGATGAGTTAAATAAGTTACTTAGCTGGTAAATAATTTAATTCCTGAATAATATGATTTGTTATTTTGTCTTGTGTTATCATTTGTTTTTTTTGTGGCAGATAACGTTGATGGTAAGCTCTAATACTTAATGTGAATAAATAAATAAATGGTATTTTAGATTTTATCAGTATATTATTGAAAGTAGAATGTTATATTTCAGTTGGGTTAGGGGCATTTGTTTTTGAAGACTTAGAGACCGAAATTAATTATATTGGCCTGAATCAATTTTATTTTAGCTGACTAGTAGATTCTAATAAATAAATAAATAAATAAAATCTCTCTGGACCAAAAGCCCAGATTTACACAACACACAAATAAAACCCTAAACCCTTAAACTTAGAAACGATCAATCTTTTACGCTCTGGCTGCCACTCTCTGCATCGCTATTTGCATAACTACTGTCTTCTTCATTCGGAAGTTTTCTACTCAGCTCGAAGTCGAATCTCATCTACCTCTTGTTTGGTAAGTTTAATTTTCAGCCTTCTAGGCATTTGCTACAGTGAGTTTAATAACCGATCAATGAGGGATTTTAGTAGCTAAGGAAGAAAATATTCTGGTTGTATTTGGATGATAAATGGTTTTACGCTTGTGATTTTAAATTTTCGTTTGAAACGGGGACTGTTTCGGCCGGACAAGTTTCACTGCTATGATCTGGTTCTTAGTTATATACTTTGGGCGTAAAGGATTAGGTTTCTTGAGTTTCAAACTTGGCAGAGTTCAAATTTTGTTTAAGCTATATTGATTTATATATATAACAATAATCCATCTGCTGCATATTTTCTCACAATCAGAAAGAACTGATTTTAAATTTGAATGCTAACGTATTCCAAACCTGGTTTAATGATTTCTCTCAATCAGGAATATGAATGCCAAAGTATGACATGTTTCTCAATTCCGGTTTCTGAAGTTTCCAAACCTTGTTTATGATGTGTCTAAAAATTTGATTAGCATATTTTAGAAACTTTTCTGATTTGGTATCTAGCATCAGGTCTAAAAGAGTTGAGGATAATTAAATATTTGATTTTGAAGGGTTGTGTGTGTGACAACTTTGGAGTTGTTCTAGCATGAATTGTTCTCTTATATAAACAATTTTTTTAAAAAAATTTAATGAGCTGCTGCAACATGATTTTCGAAATTTGAAGATTTGTTTTAAAGTCGAAGATCACATTTTAATTTGTGCGTATAACAGTAGGAATCTATACTAAAAGTTTTAGCTATGTGCTTTTGAGTTAAGGATACGGCTAACTTTAGTTAATTATAATGTTAAATCTAAATAAAGATTTCAAGTAAGGGCTTACCGGAAGATGTTATCAAGGTGCCACACTTATTTGGATAATTTGAATTCAGCTTCTACAGGTAAGTTCACTACCACCTGTACATGTTTGTTCAACCAAATGCAAGAAAGAAGTCTGGTTGATTTTTAATAGATAACTTTAGACTATTTGCTATTATGTGAACTATGTGAATTATGTGATGAGTTATTTTATTAGCTAGATTAAGTTATGTTTATTATCTGGCATAGTCAAGATTTGTCAGTACGTTTGTTTTCAGATTTAATGATGTTTTTAGTCAAACGCCACCACAAAAAGAACTAATACTTAAAGTGAAAGATAATGTGATATGTACTCGGGAACAAGTTCCCTCAGATTAGCAGTTTTAGTTTTAGATAGTCCGATATGTTTAGTGGGTCGCTCCCCTGAGCTGTCGGATTGGCGCCTTTGAGTACATATCACGGGCCCACAGTTAAAATTAGCCACAAAGAGTTTTACAGAAAGTTTATGAGATCTCTTTCAGAAAGTTCTACAGAAAGTTGTTTTTATTTGAGATCTCTTTTAGAAAGTTTTACAGAGATGTTTTGAGAAGAAATTTTGAGATCTCTCCAGCAGTACTGAGAAATTATTTTAGAAAATATTTTCCTTTTGAGATTTCACTCAGAATGTATTTGAGAAGTTATATGTTAGTTATTTGTTCAGTGCATGCTTATAGCCTAAATTTATCTATTGACAAATTGGCATAGACTTCTAGATATTTTTGTGGATCCATAGTGACTTACTAAGCGTAAAGCTTATCAGTTTCCTTTCTTCGCATGTACAGATACTAAAGACAAGGTCAAGGCCTAGGAAGATGATGAGAGAGTGGAACGCGTGCCAAGATGAGTTAACGGGAACGACCTTGGCGGCTTCTAGCTAGCTATTATTATGTTTCAGTATTTCAGCTATTATAATAAAGAGTTTATTATTAATACCTTACTTTATTTAAGGTTTCAAGTTTGAGTAAATTCCTGGATCCAGGTGGTTATCACATTTGCTGGTGATAACTATATTTTATTGAGTTTTTATCAAGAGTTATATTTTAATTATATTTGAGATTTTATCAGGGTTATTTTCTTAAATAGACGGCCGTTAATTGTAGTTATTTTTAAAAGTAGTAAGTTAGTGTAACGATTCCTTTAACCCTGAGAGGGGCGTTACAGTGAGGCCCCACATAAGCGTTTTAATCTAAATTGTTTCAAAGAAAATATCAATTTCTACCTAAAATGTCAAGGAGAAGTAATAAGTTATACAGAGTAATAATTAACTCATTTAGTGAACTGGTCAATTGATGCTGAGACTCGTTAGGCAACAATCATGTTGATGTTGATAGAGATTTGTTGTTATATTTCAAGGTATGACACCTACAAAGACTGTTATTACTATTCACTATATTCATCAAATTGTTGCAAACACTTCACAGTATTCCTTGAAAAAATAGTAACTTACTGGTGGCATATTGAATCATCCGGACCGCAAGCCATGTAGAAGGTATATTAGAATGAGATTAATTAAACCGCATCTAAAACCAAAACTAAATTAAAAATAGAACTGAAAGTTTGGTGGGGAAATACCTGAAGAGAGTGAAGATTGAGTATGGTATGGTAGATTGAGCAATGAAGATGGCAGCCGGCAGAATGGCGGTCGGCGGAATGGCGTCTCGGCGTCGCATGTCTCGGAAACAATGAATTTGCCATGGCTTTTGATTTTCTTAGGGTTTATTAATTAGTCTGCAAGCAACTTGGGCTTCTTAATAGAATGATGGCCCGTTTTTTGTTAGCACACTTTTTCATTGGTATTCCAAATGTGCACACTTTTTCATTGGTATTCCAAATGTGCACACTTTTTCATTGGTATTCCAAATATTACATTAGCTTCAAACAAAGGTAACACTTATCGAAGAAATGTAACAATTTATCTAACGCAATGAAAGTGTTACATAATAATACTACCTAATGTAACATGTACCGATCAAGTGTAACGACATATTCAAAACCATTACAATAGTCTAATTTTTTGTAACACTTTAAGGAAATGTTACAATAGACCTTAAAATGTAGTAGTGTGTAGTTCTTGAGTTCGTCGGTGGGTCTTCAGCCAATCATGGAAACACATGAGTATCTCAACAGATTGCGTGCTCAACCTCCTTATATAAGCAGTCAATAAAAGGTTTAACGAGATATAGTGAGGTGGATAAATGAATCTAACGTTGCAAATTTTTTTTAATAAATGGCGCACAACAATTTTAACTAGTAAATTACTGCTCAGGAAAGCCATTTGCACTGTATTGCCGAGTTGGAGAATTTGGTTGCAGTTTTCTTTATTAATTTATTGGGTGATTTTCACATTATCGCCGATTTGGAGGATTTGGTTGGAGGTTTTTAATTTCGGCGGCGATTTGCACTATGAGTGTTAGTTTGAGGGCTAATTTGGTATTTTCCCCTATATCTTATGGCTTACATTTTCACCTCTAAAGAAAAACATAGTGTTTACTCGGTGTTTGAGTCGGTAATGAAGATTTATTTAGCGCATCGAAAACAATATTAAATAATAATTAGACCTTAGATACTTGTTCTTTTAGGGATGAAGTCGATCGCCCTATCAAGCACAAAACCTCTTTGTCCCGGAGAAGAAAGGAAGCATGTGAGGTTCTATCGACCACCCTTATGTTCACTTTATACCGACACGAATAATAGATGGTAGTTGAAGTCATCTAAACACATGACCTGAATAAAAAAATTCTATAGGAAAGCACACCTCAAAACAACATCCGAGGAATTGCAAGATAAGCATTGAAAGTTGTCCATATTTGGTGACACTTTTCGGTTGCATCCTATGCATGAAACGTATGACCAATCCTTGTGACTGTCTATCCCGACAATTTCTCCATAAACACAGTGCTTACCGTCCTTAAAAGGGTATAGAAAAAGTCAATATGTGCTTAGGCAATAGTACTATATAGACTTAAATGTTATAAACAAACCTCCATATTCGTGAGTTGATCAATTGTTACCGATTGTATCTATCCAGTGCTGATATCGTCCTCGTTAGATGTATCAGAAGAGATGGTAAAACTCAAGCCCTCACCACACCTTTTTGCCATCCTGCGTGAAAACACGTCAACTAACATTGTAACACAAACCATAGTCTTAGTTCCAGGAATTTGTTGTTGACTTATTGTAAACCTTGATCTAAAGTCGTTGAACTCGTCCTCAGCCCTGTTTAGAATAACCTTCATTGTGTTGAACATGTGTGATACTGTGAACTTGACCTAAAAATATTTTTTTCATTAAGTAGCAATTAAAGAAATTTCTTAAAAATCTTATAAATAGCACAACCCAAATTTTACCCTGATATTTCTTTGCTTGACTGAAGCAGCATGACGATGGGTTCAGCCATGGTCAACTTATAAGTTAACAACATTTCGACCATTGGAGTACCCCAAAGGATGCAACCGATCACATTACCCCTCTTAGAAAACACATTTTAAATTTAGAGAAACGTCTAAGAGTGCTAGTAATTGTGCATTCACTTTAGTTATAAAAGTTACTAACTCGGTATCTCCTAGGATGAGCTCAATCAACTTTTTAGGTCAGTCATTCTTGAGAATTGTCTTCGGATCTTTATCATGAACGACTTGTCCAATGATATCTGCATTTAGCCTCTTTAAGTTAATTGATCACCAATAAAGTTTAAAATTTTAATAATTCATTGGTTTAGACTAACACACCAATTGCAGCTTTGTCATCAATAGCATCATGTGCTTGCAAATTAGCGAAGGACACCAATGAAAATGTCCTCAACAGAAACGGAATTTTGATTTCAAAAGCCTCTCTTTTCAAAGAATTAGAGCCTATATCCCCTTGTGGTAGTTCCGAAAATCATGAAATTTTCTTCGACCATAAATTTTTTAACATCATAAATTCGACCCTCCCTAAATAGGCCAAAAAAATTGCCAATGTATTGATCGAGAATGTGTCTATGAATTTTCGACCCCTATTGAAAGTTAATTAAAAGCCAATAACAACCAAAGGAATAAACAATCTAAATAATTTACACTACCTCCTCGTCATGAAATATGACTTCCAGAGATGGGGGAAACTGGGAAAGCCATCATGTGCAGGTTCCCTATAGACTCTTGTTGCCCTGGCCTTTATGGCCCAAGTGGTTCTGGTCTGATCAATCTTCCTAATCATTGACCACATTCCAACCATTTTTAAAGATACTTTGTGTCTTATGCTATGAGAGTTTTGATATGCGAATGAAGGTGAGATGCTTCATGCATCCACATTGCGTTTATGTGTATTGCCAACTCTTAGGAGTTTGAAAACAATCAATGAGCTTCACTATTCCACCACTCATTTCGATCAATAGAATTTAAGCATTTAAAACATTGAGTTTTTGCCTTTCATTTACGTACCACATCACTATTTCACAATAGGATATTATTTCAACCAATTGCAACCCCCAATTAATTTGAGCCATTCGAGCATATTAACTTTTTAAGTGAACAGTGCCACCATAAGTTTTAACCAATAGCAACATACATATTTCAGCCATGCTAAATGGAGATATCTTGAGGAACAGTGTCACCTCATTAACTCATTTTTAACCAACAGGAATACACTTTATTTCATAAATAAGCTTATCTTTGACATTTCTTTTTTAAGTGAACAATGTTCAAATCTTTTCTCAACCAATTCGAACCCAGCTGATTTCAAAGATTTTATATGCGCACCAACCCCTTTAATGTCAACTATTCCCAACATTTTTTAACCAATATAAACTGAACAACTTTGATTTTACCATGTGCGCTAACAAATCAATTTCGGAACTTGATATTTTAATTTCTCGGGTGAACAAACTTCTTTATACAACATATGTTTTGCAATTATTTTTGATAAAAAATTGGACTAAAACTTGATGTTGACACTTCTGATGCCGAATGTCAATCCCACAAAGATGTAGACTCTACCTACAAATATTTGTACATGAGGGAGATGAAAGCTATGGAGGAATTTTGTAGCATATAATTATCGTGAATAGTGAGAGAACATGAATTATGTGCACAAAATAGCACGATCATTATTTCACACTAAAAACCACCTATGTCACCTAAAAAGAACTGAAAGCAATTAATATTTTTCTTCTTCAAAGTGATGGTGTTGTATACGGAAATGTGTTATGTTGCTCTCCTACCATTTTTTTAGTATTTTATACTACGTACTTCATTAGAGATCATTTTTTCAACTATTACGCTCTTGAACGCCTTACATGTTCATTCCTTTCACCATTCTATAATTCAAGTTATATTGTGTCTTCATTTATTTGTTGAAATTAGTAATTATGAATCATAAAACATAATAAGATACAATGTTAGCTAGTACATGCTTAATTTCATTCAAACTTTTAAAGTAGTCAAAATATATATTTAAATATTATTGTTTTGTTTTAGGGAAAAGAGGCAAATAAGCCCTCCAACTAACAAAAAAAGTGCAAATAAGCCCTTATATAGGAGGGCTCTGCTTGGCCGCCGTCATTTGGGGAGGTTCCCGGCGGAATTTTTTGATAAAATTTGTTGAACATCTTCTTCATTAAGTCTAGTTTATCCATACCAAATTTCAAATAAGAATTCATCCGGGAAGGCTGTCAAATGATTTTTTGAAATATACTATGATGTTTAACTGCGAAGGTATCTTCAAAAATTTATTTGATTGTCTTCCCGATTGAATTTTTTTCTGAAATTTGGTATGGTTAAACTAGACTTAATAAAGAATATGCTCAAAAATTTCATAAAAAAATTTCACTGGGAACCTACCCAAATGACGACGGTCGGACATAATCTCCTATATAAGGACTTGGTTGCACTTTTTGGGTTAGTATGAGGGCTTATTTGCCCCTTACCTCTTTTGTTTTATTTACAAAAAAGTTTTGAATTACAGTTCAAAGGGGCTTTAATAAGTGTTTTAATAATATTAATTGAACTATCACATCACAAATAACTTCAAAAAATCCATAGGCCAGGGGCTTGTAGTCAAATGATTTTGATCACGCTAGATCTGCATATATTATTAGAAATATTCAAATATCTATATATTGTAACTTAATATCAAAAATAATTTTTTTTTTGCAAAAAAAAATTCAATGATATGATCTATGGTTAATTACATTAATATTGTAAAATAAATGTCAAAATATTGTGATTAAAGTTATTCAAAATTAATCCCAACTCATTGAAAAAATTGTTACTTTTTTATAACATTTTAAGGAAATGATTAACCTACTCGTATTCTCCAAACTATTTTTCCTAAGTAAATATTCTAAAACCAAATTTTAAAAAAGATTGCAAATTGATACCTAAAACTAGTGAATAAAGTGATACGAGTATTTTGTTAATCAAGAAACGTAGAATTTTTAGATTTAGTATTTACCAACGGAATATTAAATTAAGTGTTATAGATATTATATTGTTAACCAATCAATGAATGTCACAATAGCATTTCATAAATCAATTTTACTATATAAAACAATATATATTATTTTCTTTTGTCAAATTTATTTCAACCATTTTGGCAAATAAGTGAACTTAATCTAATTCTAACAAAAAAAACCAACTAAAAGAACACTTAAAAAGGGTCTGATAACCGAATTTAAATACGTAAAAGGGCATCGATTGAGGACCCATCATCCCATTGTTCTCTACACATACACATAAAATAAGACACGGAAGTCACATATAGTACTTTAATAAAAATCTCATTCAATGTACATAACTACCTAACTAATCTCACTGCCCAAAAATGAGAGAAACAGAAATTACTTTCTTCATCCTACAAAATGACAAGTTTGAGCCAAAGATTAAAATCTTATTTTTATTTGACAAGACTGTGAATAGTCAAATACACAATCAAAATTGTTTAAATTAAAAGACATGACACAAGTATACATTTGTACAGGGAAATTTATTGTTTTAATTATGTAACTTTTATATCGTGCTCACTTTTCATCCTATAACTTTACGCACATGCAGATTTAATCCTGTCATTAGTGAATTTCTCCATAATAAGAAGTTCTCCGCCGGAAAGTACACTTGTAGGAAAACAAATTGGCCACTGTCCTCTTTTCCGTCAAAAATAATACATTTAGTTGAAAAAGTCTTTAATATATACTGTGTGTGTGTCTATATATATAAGACTAAATCTGCAAGAATGTGAAATTGCCAAATAAAAAATGAGAAGGTGAATAAGTTAGGTCTAAATCTACAGTTTTCTACGTATGTATGTATATGAATTTATAGATCATCACTCCATCTGGGAAATAATGCCAAGGCAGACGCTAGTCATGTTAGCCAACTTGTCTCCTATATTGGTCAACGGCAAGCCCAAACCGGCGAGCGAGTCATTGCAGTCGCTCATATCAGACACGACGGCGCTGAGCATGGAATTCATGGTCCCGACATCCGAGTCCTTTAACGCCTTTACGGTCTCATCGAAATTGTACAAAGCATCATCATAGCTCCCCTGACAGTCCTTTACCTTGGATGCCGCTTTTCCCGTTTGAGACATGGAGAGCTTCTTCGCCATGGCGTTCCCGACCTTCGCGAGCTCGTAGCTCGCATTTATCCCGGCTTCAAGAACCGCCTGCGTGTCAGCGGCACCACCGTTCAGTAGCGGGGAGATCGTGGTGATGCAGAGCTTAGCGTCTTCCGTCCCGTCGCATATCTTCTTGAGCTCATCGGTGGTCTTCGGCTTCGTCTTTGCTTGGTCGGTGGTGGCGATGGGAGAGGCCTTTTTGGGTCTGAGGATAGGGTGAATGATATTGGACTTGGACTTAGAATGCACACATAATGGGTTGGAGGAGATGAGGAGGAAGAGGAAGATGAAGAAGAATATTGCCCTTTGGGGGAGATGAGATTCCATGTTTGGGGTTGGAAGTGGCAAATCAAAGGGAAAAACAATGGATGTGTTTTGGAGTGAAATAGGGAAGAAGAGAAGGTGTGCATGCAAGGGGAAAGACATACCATTGAAATGGAGTATGGGTATTGAAAATAGGACAACCTCAAAAAATGACACCTAATGACATACACGCTTTTTTATTTTGTGTTTGAGCTTTGATCATTGCGAGGGAGGATTGCATTAGAGCCACACAACTTACATTTTTTCAAAATTTTAGTGAAAGTGTTTTCTTTTTTATATATAAAAAAAAAACACTATTCGTGCTAAAACAAATGTGTTTTTATTTACACCTTATAAGCTTCTATTTTTAAAATGGCAAGAAAAGTATTGTGTATTCTTATCTTTGTTCGTGGTGAGATGGCTTGACATTTTTATTATATTCAACAGCGTGCACAGCGCAAGCAACGAACAATGTAGCCATATATGGAAATATTTTAACTCTATCATCAAGAAATTGAAAACAAGTCATTTCCAAACAAAGCGGGAAGAAGAGATTGTCTCATCTCCGGTGAACAATGTGGCTTTGTCTCATTTCCAAACAAAGCAGTGGTCAGGAGTGTGGAGGAAGTTTGCAGAGACATAGCTTGTGGTGAGCATGGAGAGGCTAGAAATATTGGAGTGCTTTTACAAGATTACATATGCAAAGAGTTGATTCAAGAACTAGTTAAAGAGCTGGGCTACTCAAAGCACTCTCCTTGGAAGCATTCCCTTCCCTTTGAGGCATGTAGGAGAAGGCTTTGTCTCTAAACCCATAATCCCAGATAAACCAACAAGTGTGTCAGTGTGTGTGTGGCTTTGTTTTCTCATTTTTACACTATTATTTGTAGACAATAGTATCTGTAAACATACCATAACATTATATAGTTTATTGATTGATAAAGTTTATCATGTGCCCACAAAGTTAAAACCACCCATCTTTCTTTCGTTCTGGGGGGGGGGGGGGTGAGGGGTGCAATGATATGCATATACATAAGGAGTATTTACGATGATCAGATACACATCATCTACTGGGTGTGCATTTTTGTCCCGCAACTATCAAACTTGATTGATAAAGTCATCTGGTGGGCCTGGTTAATGTGAAATTGTTAAATTTAAAAGGCCAAAATGCATTTTGTTTTAGATGTTAGTCTTCTGCATTTCTATTCATACAAAAATGTAATTTGCATTTTAAATTTTAAAAAATTGCTACTTCACCACATTCATTTGGATCCTAAACTTGAACAATACTACTTTGGTAGACTTGGCAATTTTTAATGGCTTCAGGAGTAGATTATTATTCTTGATAATTTTAAATAAATGTCTCTAAAGTGCCAGAACAAATCTAACATGGCTAGTTTTGCAACCCCTATATAGTTATGGAACCCCAAATGCATATTACCCAGTTGACATAATGCCTCTAAAGCCGATTCCATGAATTGAAGTTTCCAAGTCGAAGTAACTTCATGGGAGATTAATAGAACTGGGAGAGAGTTGAAAATCCTATGAGGCTGTGCTCCATGAGTAACTTCAACATTTGTGCAGCTAAGCAGATCCATAGGCAATGAATCGTGTCTTTGTCTGTAAGCACTGATACATAAAGAGAAGAGTAAGGTGAAATGCCTTCTTTGTGAACACAAAATCGCAGTTTTCAATCAATTATGAAAATCGAGAGATTTATAAAGTTTTCATCGAAATTTCTCTTATTGATAAGGGATAATGTTTTTGCTAATCTGAGAGCAAAATTTGGGAGATGTCAAAAATATTGGAAAATGCCGGAACATTTTGAAACATTTCAACGCAACTTTCAATCATGTCTTCAATACATTAAACATTCTTTGTTTAATATTTTTATTTGTCCAGAGTTTTTATATGTTAAATATAAATAATCATAGTCTATGATATACTTGTAGTGACTAAAGTCGCATTTTCATTCATAGCACGTAGTACAGTACGTATATGATACAACCAACTGTACGGTGAGCACCGTACACCCGGCCCAGTAATAGGCCCAAGTGAAAAATTGCAAAATAATTCGGTGGTATTTTTGTAATCAATGTGAAAATCTCGGTTTCTGCTAAATGAGCATTAGTGTGCTGTTAATGAGCAATAGTCCAATTTGAATGAGTATTAAGCGTCTAATAATGAGCACCGTGTTATTACAAGAAAGCTGGTATCACAACTAAAAAACGGTGACATTTTCGTAATTTCAGTGAAAATTGTAGTTTTCATTATATGAGCATTAATACACTTTTAATGAACATCAGACGTATTCTACTGAACATTATGAGTCAAATAATGAGTATTGTGATATCAACTCCATATATTGTAATTCACTTTCTTTTTCTTATTTTTTCTTTTATAAAATCTCATTAAATTATATCCTATGAATTTCAATATGCGAATCTAATGTAATATGATACTTTTGAAATATGTATTGTTATGACATTTTAAAAATGAGCATAACATCAGTACCAATTGAGATATGTAACATATGAAATGAGCATTGATATGAAAATCGTATGTTTTTTAGTTGATCATGAATACATTTTCGTTGAGTATCAAATCTCTTCTATTGAGTATTAGAATCGTATGGTTGAGCATCATTATCTATGCTCTCGCGTCTATAATCAAGTCTTATGTTAAAATCTAATGAGTAGAACATCGATACCAAATGAGCATAGACAACTTACGGAATGAGTATCGAAAAAATCAAAAGCTCGTTTGTGTATTTTCATTCATTTTAGCGATATACTCATTTGAGATTAACATAAAACTCATTTATAGTATGTTCAATATTCATAAACGTGATCAAATCCATCAGTGTCATCCCCAATGACTCCTGCAACATAAACACAAAACTCAATGAATCGAGCTCTTAATTTTGAATTAAATTAGATCGGTATTCAATTATTTAGAGATAAATCTGTAGAAAATTTTGATGCTTACCTCCATGATTGTGATGTGATTGCTTGAGTTTTTTTCTTGAGATGGCTGAGAAAGATGGATGCCCATGCTCTATATCGGCGGCTGCTTTAAATTGCTTCAATTTGTTCATTCGGAGCTGTGATTTCACTTGAGGAATACGGAATGGTTTATCAAGCTCCTTCCCGGCACGTGAAGGGGAAAGGCAGTGATCGAACGTTAGTACAGAATCGGAATGCCGTTTGCGATATTTATGCACGTGAAGGGGAAAGGCAGTCATCGATGAGTTGCTAGTCGGGATAGAGATTTAATTACAAAACGTCCGGCTGTACGGTGAGCACCGTACAGCCGGCTGTACGGTATAATTTACCACGTAGTACTACCTTAGTTTCACTAAGGTTGAGATATGAAGAGGTGACATGGTTATTAAAAAGGTGATTGATATTAAATCGATAAAATACGAATAAAGTAAAAATGATTTAAAGTCACACAAATTTTACCAAATTTGATAAATCTTGGAGGGACGGAGATTATAATATTTAAGAAAAAACCTACTAAAGTAAAAATCTAATAAAAAGAAAATATTTTTTAAAAGTTTACAAATGCAATATAAACATCGTATGAGAAATCATAAAAAAGTACTACCTCCGTCCCGCTAGAAGGTTCCCATAGCAAAATGGCACGGTTATTTAGATGATAAATAAATAAAGTACATGGGGTATATGTACTTTTGCTATGGGAACCTTATGAGATCCTGTACAGACCTATATGAGATTTAATGCGGAAAGCAAAACGCACACCATCATGGCCACAAGGAAGATCTTTAAGTAACTCGAGACGAGGATTGCAAGCAGTACAGACCTATACCTGTCCAATTCAAGTAAATATAACAAAGAAACTTATCAGGTAAAGATTAAAGTGGTGCTTTCGTATTCTCCAACAGTCGTTTAAAAATTTACCCAGAATTTCTAACAATTGATTCCAGAAACCTCGTTGCGCCAAATAGTAATGTTCCAAGCAAAACCAGGTTCCCAAAGATGACTCCAAACATAACCTACACATTTCACAACATAACTCAAAATGCAAAACCATTACGGTTAACCCTCAAATACAGGTGGTACAAACCTTTCTGTAGATGGAGGCCAGTGAAGCAAAGGTCGTAGGCCAGATCCTCTCCTCAGGACTAGTGCATAAAATCATCATTCTATCTTTCATGATTAAGGCTTATTGGGTGCTACAACACTAGAGGCCCCATTTGGTAAGTTTTTGTTTTTGAATCTACTGATTTCTTTCAAGGGAAAAGCATTTGGTAACCTCTATTCAACCTCTATTTGGTATCATTTGGGGGTACGCCCTCGTGTCGGGATGACATTAGTCATTAGCTAGGCCTCGGTATATGCCCCATTGCCCCCCCTCCTTTTATTCTATTTATTATTTTCAATAAAAATGGGATTTTTTATTACACAGGTTACTTAATATGTTGAAATAAGTTGATTATAGCTACCAAATGGGACATCGAACTACCATACTCTTAGAAAAATAATAATACACAGATTCATAACCTATGATGAAACAAAATATGCAAATGGAAATGCATAAATTTTCTGTCAAGTGTATTGTAACATCACAAAATGGATACAAGAATCCAAGAGAAGGAACACCAGTAGTAATTTCCATAATAATCCCTGCAAACATTAAAGGAGCAGCCAGCATAAACAAATGACTCTGGACAAGAATGCAATTTCACAGCTGAAGATAGATTCAGTTAAAAAATACCTCAAAATTAAGTTTCTCCGTAGTAAACATATTGTAGAACAAGTGCCTATAAGCTTGTCTTTTATGTAGGATCAAATCAATCAAGATAATCTACACCCAGAAAACAAGACAAAGTGGTAGTTAATCCCATGAAATCATGATTCAAAGTTGAGACTTTTATTATCAATTTTGCCGAAGTACCATGATTTCGCATTCAATGTACTCGTCGGCGACAGCTTTACAGTTCTCCTGCAATTATAAAAAAGACAGAATAAAAAACCAAATTCAATACGATGTATTATTCAGGCCCAAGAAAGAGGAGAAAGGACAGTATGCATTTCATGAGACGTATGTTGCCGGGAGAGTATTGGATGTAGAGAGAGTTAACCGATGATCCACACTCTACGCATCGAAATTTTCCATCTTTGTCCATAATATTTACCAGAAAAGGAAGTAAACTAATCGCTGTCCGACTTTTAACTTCTGTCTGCAGACAGGGGCGTAAATAGTATGAACATAATGATTAAAATCCATTAAAATTCATAATAATATTATTAAACAGTACATACAATATTTGAAACTAAAATGTATTAGGAGATATTAAGAGATATCCCAAATCCCGCTCAATTACAAGTGCATCGGAAACTACTTTCTCTTGAGCGGATGAGATATTAGGAGTTTCAATTGAGACATTTAACTCTTCTCTATTTTGTGTGCTTGTACTAGGCCTATAAAACAAACTCAACGTGATTTTTGCCTTTTTGAAAGTAGATTGAGTAAACTAAAAATTGTAAAACCAAAAAACAGAAACTCTTACCTAGTTATCTTGGCTTAAGAGACGAGCAGCCGGCGCAGACGAGCAGCTGGCGCAGACGAGCAGCCGGCGCAGACGAGCAGCCAGCGCAGACGAGCAGCAGCAGATTGGAGTCCTCAAGGCTCTAGAGAAGACGACAGCAGTCTAGTGACCGGCAGGAGCAGACGACGAGCAGCAGAGGGGCGTCCGTGCGTGTCCGACCTCCAGCGATGAGAGCGACGGAGCAAGCGAGCGATGAGCTGCGACATCCGACGAATCGGCGTTGCAGTCTCTGTGCGCGAGGTGCATGATGCGTCGGATGTTATCTCTGTCGATTGGCTGTTGCGCTTCTTTGCTTTAGATTACGGCCAGACAGTTTGCTACACTAGACGAGCCTTATTTTTGCACTGGGCCACCCCTCCGCCCCTGTCTGCAGATCGACCAAGAAGAGTGCAAGGACAACAGTCAACTGAGCTCAGGCGCCGGCAGTCGACAGTAGGGATGACGCGGATCGGGGTCGGGTACACGACTACACAAGTAAAACTAAAACCGCCCTGTTAGTTAAAAGCTTGCCCCCAAACCTGCCCCGTTCCCGGGTAATTTCTATTTGAACTGTACCCGTCGGGGCGTCGGGGGAATTGATTTATTCATGGGTAATCGTTTGCCTAAATGATACCAAAATTTCCAATTTATAATCCTACTTGTTGATGTAAACACCCTCCTTTAGAATGTAAACATCCTTCCTAGTAAATTATACAAGTATGCGGTGTATTCAAAGGATCATAAAACATAAAAAAAAAGTAAATATTCAAGCAATCAAGTAATTTTACTCTTAAATTCATTAGTATGACAAGCACCAAATATCTCTTGTAACATAATAAAAAAGTAGTAATCATCTCAGAATCTAAATTCAAAAAACATGTTTGGGCCCTAAATTTAGTTTTACGCCTAAAAAAGTTGTAATCCTTCGCAAAAAACAGTTTTAATTAGGCTTAAATTCATTACACCATCACATTAACATTTAACACTTCAAAAAGTAGTAATCCTTCACAAAAAAAAGTTTTGAGCCTCTAGTATACGATAGTATTATTACTCTTATATATAAAGAGTTAGAATGTATTAATAATGTTACGGATCGGGTTACGGCGCGGGTACCCGCACCATTAGTGAACGGGGTGGTTTCGGGGCGGATTAGTATAGAACCATAACCGCACCATTATCCATTTTAAAAAATCGGGTATTCCCCGCCCTGTACCCGTTCCCCAGTCAAACCGGTTTTCCCCATTTTGACCAAATCGGTTCGGTGCGGGTATCCGATGGGTTGGCCGAAATTGCCATCTGTAGTCTGCAGTCTATTGAGTGTCATTGGTTGATTTATTTGACATTGAGTTTATGCCCCATTTTATTGTAAAAATTGAATTTTGCACTCCGGTTTTAGAGATGTTAATAATTGCACACAAACCTGTGTGAAAAGACAAAAATGTCCCTCAATTAGGAATATGTTCAAGGTCAACAAATTGTTAAGGATGTGCATTTTTAAAAACGGAGTGTCAAGTCTAATTTGAACAATAAAATAGAATGCAAATTTAAATTACTGATCGGTTTGAACTTGCAAGTGTACAAGTGCCCCTGGTAATAAAATACCGGTACATATCGGGTCGATCCATAGGGAAATGGTTGATATTATAAAGTCGAATATTGAATGCAAAGAATATAAATGGTACTACGTATAATTTTTCAGAAACTTTGTTCTTTGAGATTGGTTTAAACAAGAATGAGAATTACTAAGGCAATCAGGATTCACCTAAATGTTTTAATAGTTATTTAATAATAGTTCTTTCCCAATAATTATGAATACGATATCGCTAATATATTCTCAACTCCGGTTAAGGCAACGAGAGCGTGATTTTCGTTACATGTAAGTCCCGTTACGGCTTACATTCATCTACCGAAAACTCCGTTGAATATCAAGACATCACACCCATATCATATAAGACCGGATATATTTCTATTCTCGGTACTATATATGTTTATCCTTTAATGTTCATAGTTTAAACTTCAACGTTAATTGTAAGCATAAACTAAATTTAACATACTTCTATTTTTTTTTTTTTTTGGATGAAATGTAAATATATATTAACACCCAGAAAATATGACATACTTCTATGTTGTACACCATGGTCATAAACAATCAAAATATAAAGGATAAATCACAATTTATTAGTTTAAAACTTTTATCAAATACCTAGTGTGCATAGAGGTTCATCCTTAGCCTTAGCTAAGAAAATTGCATTATTTATAATCTCTAGAACTTTCTAAAGAAACATGGAGTCCTCTGGACCCTTCTAGAAGATTGGATAAATTTGTGGATACTTCTTGGAAGACTCTAGAAGTGTAGTGAAGTATAGAAAGTTCTAGAAAAACTTTGGATGTGAGCCTAAGAGAGAGCCTAGAGAAAGAACATCCTCAAGTGATGAGAGAGAACCTTGATGGGAACTCTGAATTAATTAGGAATGGATTCGATTCAGGCACCAAACAGAAATAGGAAAATCCCGAACCGAACCGAAAATTCAGTTACTCGAATTCTCAGACCCATAATGGAACCCGAAATTTCGGATACCGAATCTTCGGGTCGGTTTTTCGGTTTCATGAAAAACCGAACTGAATTTTGAAATATTAAAGGAGTGTTTGGGTTTGCTTTAAAAAAGCACTTTTCAGCTTTTGGCTTAAAAAAAGTTGAAAAGAGTGTTTTCAAATGACAACTTCTGCTTAAATTAATCACTTAAAAGCTAAAAGCTGGAAGCAGGTATAAGGGTGCTTTAAACTGCTTCTCACTTTTTCTATTACACAAAAAATACTTATTTTACCAAACACTACCAACTTTTACTTTTCCAGAATCATTTTTTTCTCAAACACTACCAACTTTTACTATTAATCACTTTTCCCAAAATCACTTTAAAAAATCACTTTTTTAAAGTTGAAGCAATTGCAAACACTCCCTAACTAACGAGTGGCTATGAAGCAGAGCATTGGCCACCTAAGTCAATTCTCAACCCAAGGGGCTGCTTACATATGGAGATAGGAGTACATGTTCCGTTTCATCCGGTGTGGGGAAAGTTTCGAAGCCTGAGAAAAATGATAAAGGAAGGTGCAGAGATGTGAATCGAACATGGTGGGCGAAAAGTTTTACAAGGGTGGAGTGGAACTATGGAAGTCTCTTCCCCAAATATGTGTACTTGTAAGATATATATTACGTAACTGGTCGCAGAAAATAAAAATAAATACGTAGTAACATTTAATAAGAGTCGGTTCGGTTTGAACCGATTTTAAACCTCCATAAACCGACTTCAAACCGATAAAATTTTGGGTCTAGACTTTCGGGTCCCATTTTAGTCAGTTCCGGTTCGTTTTTTTGATTGTTCGGTTCGGTTTTTTCGGTTCGGTTTTCGGTTTTTCGGTTTAAAATGACAGCCCTAGAATTGAGCGAGTGCCTCCTTAAGAGAGGGGTGTGAGAGTGAAGTAATCTCATACACAAAGAGTGATGTGAGCTACATGTTTACTTGTAAAATATCTCTTGTACATTTCAATTGTATAATACAAAGTGATATTGTTAGATTGAGTCTTCATGTTACGAGTGGGTGGGTGAGTGTACAAAAGTCCCTTGAGCTTGTGATTTTGGAAGAGGTCGGGGGTCGTATTTTCCTCAACAAAATGTAACTCATTGAAATGTAAACTGCTTCGATTCAAATTAAGTTGAGAAAAAGTTAAATGTAACTTGTGATATGTAACTTTAACCTACTCAAATGTAACTCGGGAACAAGTAGATGTAACTTGTGAAATCAACGTCTGAATCAGAATGGGAAATCCATATTAATCTGAATTTTAATAATACACAACCCTATAGATGCTAAATCAAATAAAAAAAATTTGCTTTCAATTTTAAAAGGGATATGCTCAAATCTTCCTGAAACAACACATTCATTCATCTCCTCCCTTCCTTGAGAGCTTCAAATTTCAAAATATCATTCGTTAATTAGAAAGGAGGAGGAGGAGGAGGAGGAGGAGGAGGAG